>LGRX02027815.1:0-40332 GCA_001247695.2 Cymbomonas tetramitiformis | reverse complement strand
GCGAATAGGAACGCGCGCTCACGAAGTGGATCCACGCAGAAAGCGCGTCTGCGCTTATCATGTTTTCCGTTGCGAATTCACAAACGGACACGTTACCTTCCGCGACCGTGGAGATCCTCGACAGACCAATCAGACCTAAGACCGTTTACGAATAGGAAATGTGTCTTAGAAACGTTGTAGATTGACATTATTCCTTGTGAACGCGCAACGCCGAAACCACTCGAAGTTGTGTTGGCTCTAAATTCACACCGCAGGAGTCAACCAGCAGCGAGTGCGCTAGGCAGTGTGCGCGTTCATGCGCGATAGTTTCCGGATCCACAAGCCGAATGTGATTCAAGTTCACTTGATGAATTCGCACAGCGCGGGCCTTCCCCGTTCCGAGCGGCCAAGTTGGCATGTGAGGCAACGCGTAGGAATTCACGGCCGTATTTGCGCTGACGCGGGACGTCGAAACGTGGCCAATGCCTTTTGCTGAAAAGGTTGCTAAACGTTTTCCCCCACGTTTGCTTTTGCAATTTCCATTGTGAATTTAACTCGCGCAGATCTAGTCCACGTTGAATCCCCACACGGCGGACTCGAGTGGCTCGCCATGGGAATTCACTGCCGACGGTGCGCTGACTTGAAGCCCGCAACCTGACCCATGCCTTGTTGGTGAAGTGTTTGCCCCAAGCACGTTTTTCACGCAGTTTCTACCTATTTATCTTACTATGAATTCAGACCTGCCCGCTTGGGAAGCACGCACTAGGTCTCGTGGTAGGTCGTGACAATTCACAGCCAGAGTTGTCACGGGGAGCCCAATCTTGCCACCCCCACTGTAAGGGGGGGGCACGGTGGGTCTCCTGTCTGTCACCCCTCAGCCCGATGTGTCACCAGTGTCCGTTGTCACGTGTGTCACGGTGTGCTATGAAACACCTGACTCAGTATTTTATATCATCTTAGTATCCAAGAACACCCGCCCCTGCGAGACTGTTCTGCACACACACGCATTCGAGCATATATATCTACATATATATATCTCACTTCTTGTCAGGTTATGGGCCCACCACGCTTCCACTGTCAAGTTGCTCGTGCCGGGGCTCGGGCGCACGGCACGTTAAATTGGAAACGCCGCGAGTTTCCAATTTGAGAGTGCTGTTTATGTTTTTCTGGAAGGATAGCTCGTAACAGAGATATCCGACCTCTCCACTATACTTCAACATTTCCTCGCCTCAAACAGCACACAGTGATCAAACAGGAGATATATGAATATATATATGCTGTTTTGTAACTGTAAAAATGCAGGTGTGCTGGCTCTTGGAATACTAAAGTCAGATAAAATAATATGATGTCTGGCTAAGTGTTTCGGGAGCCTGACACTGTGACACAGGCAACACTGCAGGTGACATCCAGGCGAGGGGTGAAACTAAGGGTGCACCACTGCTCCCCCCTAAGGGGGGGGGAAAGTCAGCATACCCGTGACACCACCTCACCCCGAAGGAGGGAGGTGCACTGCGGGGCCAGCCGGTACACCCGGACAGGCGGCTAGAAGAAATGTTAGAATGTTACTCTGAGAGGCCTTTTTCAACCTAGCTAGAAGCAATTCCATGCATGGCGCTAGTAAATTCTCACATCTCAAGCCCGAATCCAATTCTAGGGTTGTGGAGCTTCTCCGCTCACACTGCCGTTGATCTTGGGCAGCCACACAGGGGAAGAGCGAAATGCCGGCCAATCGGTGTCGTCCTCGTCGTCGAAGGCGGCGCCGTAGCAAGCAGGCTCCTCGAGGTCATCAGGCAGCGGATAGGCGGCATCGTCCGTGGTCGGCACCACCAGAGAGCCGCTGCCGACTGTGTCGATCGCATCACCCGTAATCGGTGCAGGCAGGGAGAGGCGGGCGGAGAGGGCTGCCGCAGCAGGCTGCTCCTCGGGTGGAGCCGGCGGGTCCACCGCAGGGGGCGGTGCCGTGAGGGCGGCGGCGGATGCATCAAGCGGCGGGCGGGCAGGGGCCGCTCGCGATGTCTCCAGGTGCCTGTTGTTCGCGAATGCCTCGACGCACACGTACGGGCAGGCACCACGGGTGTCGGGGTGGGAGTCCGTGACGTGCCACATGCGGAAGCAGACAGTGCAGGGAAAACCCGTACCCACCCACTTGAGGTACATGGAGTTCGGGGAATCGGACGTCCACTTTCCCTCCAAGGGCGCAGCCGATTGCTTTTGCATGCGAAGGGCCATGGCAACAGGGGACCGCGGAGATGGGTTGGGCCTCTGGGGCGCCTGCTTAGGGCGGTACCCAGAGCCCTCGGGCGGGATGTCGGGAGCGGCAGAGGACGAGAGTGTGGCAAGGGGGCTCTCGTCCCGAAAGGCGAGGCGGATGCGGAGAGCAAGGCGGGCAAAAGTGAAGACCGCACCCGCACGCAACTCGCGCAACACCACCAGGTACAGAGGGGCGATGTACGGCGACTGCTTGGCGGACTCGGACAGAATGTGCCAGAGGTCCATCACGCGGTCGGGGTCGCTGTACGCCGGCTTAAGCTTCTGGTGGCGGTCACCAAGCCGTCGAATTAGTGCAAGTTGTGGGGCGGGGTCCTCGATCTCGGTGAGGACAACCGCCCTCATCTGGGTCCAGAAGCGCATGCCGTCCGCGTCGGGCACACCCTCCACCTCGTACCGTAAGCGCTGAAGAGCGTAGCGGCCGTCAGCAGGGTGGTGGCGGGCACACTCGTGGTAGACGCTCAGCGCGTTGCCACGAAGTGGGTGCGGAAGGATGCTGAAGAGGATCTCGTTGATGGTGACGTGGTAAAAGTCATGGTCGTGCTCGAGGTCCAGGAGCTTGGCCGCCTCGCTGTAGGAGACGGGGTACAGCACGTGAGCCAATCCCGAGAGGAGGGCATTGAAGTCCACGTCGGCAGTCGTGGTGTCCAAAGTGTAACCAGTGGGCATTTTGAGGCCAGTAGACTTCAGGAACGAGAGGAGGTCACTCCCATACTGGAAAGCGTAGGCGAGCTGCTCGATGTACTCATCCTCGCGCCCCTCCTCCACAGGCGTGGTGATCAACACGTCGGGGTCGTTGAAGTAGTCGAAAGCCGTAGGGGCGTTGACCGTTGATGTCGGCTTTGAGCGCAATGAAGACGTTCCAACAATTCTGCGTGGTCTACGGGACGAGGAGACTGCGAATCGGAAGGTGAATGTGACGGTGTTCCGCCCTGATGTGTGCGGGCAGCGCGCAGAGCGGATGCAAGTCCCTCACGTCGAGTCGAAGCCATTGTCGGAATAAAATATTGCGGGTCCAGTTGTAACTTGAAGCACACGAGGTGTGCAATAAAAACAGCTGAAGATGTCGTGAAAAAGATGTCAAGATGTCGCGATGTGGTTTGCCGTGCCGTGACGTGCTGCGAGTGGTGCGGTGCGGCTGATGTCGTGTTGCTGCCAAAAGATGTCGATAGAGTCGCAAAAAGCGAAGCGGACCAGAGAGACTAATAAGCCAACACAAAAGGTGCGTGGGCTATAACCTGATCAAACAGGAGATATATGAATATATATATGCTAATAATAATAATAAAACATTTACGTCGATGAGTAAGGCAACGCCTTCGGAACGATCTACTCGAGTCTGTTCCCCTCATACATGACAGTCTGCTAAGGCAGGAAGCATTCCACAAAGCGTGGAAGCAAGGGTGGCAAAGCACTAATGAAAGCGTGTCTGCCACCAGCGTCGGAAAAAACATCAGCAGGCCGTGGAGCTGATGCACGATGGAGATGGAGGCGGTGTGGGCGGTGGTGATGATGAAGTGAGAAAAGCCCAGGGGTGCTCCGGCCCCTGGGCCGGTGGTGCCCCCTTAGGGCCGGGGCCCTAAGGGGCCCCAACCCCGTGGGGGCTGGGGGGAGGGTGGGGGTTCACATAGCTGCCTAGCATTTCCCCTGCTGCCTTTACCACATCGGTTACTTTCCTATTTTCCGTGCAAAGTTCCTGAATGTTGGGTGCCTCTTCTACAATGCCACTCTCAGGTAGGGCTCCCGTTTCATGTAATATGCATCTTTCCCTTGCATGACGCCTACACATTCTGGACAGTTTTTTCAAGAGTGTCTTCACCCCACGGTGTGGAACCCCGATCCCTTTGAGCACCTTGCCAAAGCCTTCTGGTAAGTACCCCATGAGAGCAAGTTCCTCCGGCCACTCCACCGCATTAAGGAAGGGGGTTCCTCCTGCGTTCCTGTGCCCGCCATCCAAGTGTGCTCCAGGGTACTGGTTTCGTTGTTCCACATTATTCCTGCCCCCCACCCACGGACACAATCGGGGCGGCAACAGACAATCTTTCTCACTAAGGGCTTGCTCAATCATATCCGGGTGCAGGCCCGTTTCTTTGAGCAATTTGGGGGTGATCTTTTTATGCGGGACTACATTTATGAACCATTGAAGCAACTTGTATTGCATTTTCTCATTATCAAGTTTCTTACTAACAGGACACCCCATGCTCTCACTATCAATGGACAATATGACCACATCTGAGTACTTATCTTTGTAACATCCCTCCCCTGGCATTGTGTAGGGCCCTTTACCCGACCAATAATCATGTGGAATGAAAGGTATGGTTCCCCTTGGGTACTTGAAAATTAGCTTAAAACCCTTACCTGTCCACTTTTTGAGGTTCTTTGGCGACAATGGCAGGATCCAAATTCCCTCAAATCCCTCCGAAGTCCTGGCCGCCTCTAGGCCACGGGACAACGTTTGCATAACAGCAGATGCTTCCCTGAGAACCCCCCCATCAAAGGGTGGGTTCCCATATACCTTTTTCCCTTTTCCCGTTACATTGTTGACATATGCATCTCTTGCAAGTCCATCCCACCCTATCTTCCCCTTGTGGCAAAAGGGTCTCAACGCCTCCTTCATAGCCGCCGTGGGAATGCACCTCCTTGACTTGATTCCTGGGTGAGAGTTTACAGGGTTGCAGAAAAGCTCACATCCGTCCTTTCCTAAGCCTCTCTCATCTATGATGATATCTAATAGGTCTCTTCTTATCGCATAACAATTCTTCGGGTCACCCGACTCAGTATTACATGCTATAAGTGCCGAGTGAATATCATTGGCCCGTTGTGTGTAATTGCTGATCGATGTCTGGGGTGTATCAGTTGTCAGCCTATGCCACTCAACTAACTTCCAGAATTCTTTCTTTTTAATGTACTGAAGGTCTTGGAAGTTGTGACTGCCATCACTGTTCGTGTTTATGGGCGCAGCAGCTACTGCTACAGTGCCTTTCCTAGTATTTGACAACCTGTACATGCTAGCCTCCGGTAGAGCAGCAAGTGGTCTAAAGGCTGTTAAGTCATTGTCTATTTCTGCTAAGGGGAAGATTTCGGAGGGGCTGATGATGCCCCCCCCTTGTGTTACTGCCTTCTATTATCAATCTCGGGTCTCCCGCTGTGGCTTTTCTGATGGTTTCTTTCATTTCCTCCTGCTGGTTTTCCCTTAACTGGTGTAGTTTATTTCCTTCCCCTGGGCAATTCAGTTGGATGTGTGTGTAGGTGCATTGTGTTGTTGTGCCACACGTCCGGCAAGTCGGGCTTTCACCAATTCCCATCCTATGTGCTCTATGTGGGGATGCCTGTAGGCCTGTGAGTTCCCTGCACCTATAAGCTGTGAAGTACTTGGATGCAATCTTTGATACATCCTTGATTGGTTTCACATGATTCTCCTCCAATAGCCTGAGTGCCCTTCCTTGTCCATGCATGTCTTTCCACTTTTTGTGGTGGCTCAATCTTTGGAGTCTCCTAATGTGGTTCCTGATGCCTCCCGTTATGGATTGTTCATGAAAGAGGAGAGAAAAATCTAAGTCCCCATCTTCGTCGAACCTGAGCTGTCTCCCGCTGTACCTGAATGCCGCTCTTTTGGCCGTCCTATCTACTTTGTCATGAAGCCTATCGTTATTGTGCCCTCTGATCCATTTGATCAGGAGTTTCGCCTGTCCCATTGTGTTGTAAAATCCTAATTCCTCCAGAATCAGTCTAATGGCTACCAGGTCCCTTCTGTTTGGCTCTTGCATAAGGTCCCTGACATTTAGGGTTTCAGGGTCACGGTTTACAACATTGATAGTTGCCATGGAGTCAATCACATGGGTAAGGGGAACCATGGTGTTTAGAATTTCATGCTTCCGATCTTGGAGTAACTTTCTGAGGCCTAAAATTTCTGCAGTAGTACTGTAGAGCTAGGTTTATGGATGTTATCTATGATTCCTGCTGTGGGTGAAGTGATAGGCGCTTCCCTTGGTATGTTATGTTTACTCATGACCGGTGTAGGGTCTCCCTCCTCAAATCTCATGTATGCTGCTCCGCAACTTGCAAAAGATGAACTTTTGTAGAGTGATCCGTCACTTGCAAAGTCAAAGCTAACCCTATTATCTGCTTCGTCATGTGCGCCCTGTTCTTCATCCTCTGATGCACTCGGGCAGCTGAACTCACTGTTATCCGCTGCGCATGAGTTGTTGCATCTAGCTCTGAAAAGGTCATTGAGTCTATCTCCAACATATGTTAAGTATGTCTCGGCTTCCGGTCCTTCTCTCATGTTGATCCTAGCTGTGCTATTGGCATGCATTCTCAAAAAGTTTTGGTTCACCGGCATTAGGGTTGTACCGTCCTGCAATATGTGATATTCATTAACTGATAAGGTCTTCAGTCCTGTTTTGTCTGGCATGTATGTCCCTTCTTGATTCTTGGTGTACATCTTCAATTGTAAAGTGCCCAAGCCGGTGTCATGTCTCTGAACTGTGACTAGCTTCATCCCTTCCTGGCCCATTCCTGTCCCTTTCCAGCACATCATGCCCTCCTCCGGGGCTTGCGGTGTGTCTCTGTATTTGGTTTTAACCTTCCGCAGTTCTGCCCCTGACGAGTCACATATAACCTCTGTCTGGAGGGCTAAAAACCAAGATGGAGGTTCCGTTCCTTGTAGGCTATGCTTTGCCCTCAATTCTTCCCAGCTAAGCATAAGCCCTCCACAAGACTGAAGAAAGGAACCCATGTATCTAAGATTCCGAGTTGCAACTAGCATACTTATCTTCTCATACACAGGCTTCGGGAGTGACGAGTAAAGAAAGGTCTGTAGTTCCTCGTAGTCCTGTAGGGTTGAATGCTTTGTGTCTATAGAGTATCCATATTTTGACAATATGTAGCTCACCCGTTTGAACCAGTTCCCGCCTTTATCCGTGGCTTTTTTGAAAGGGAGGTGGTGGGATAAAGGAGAGCCCTGAATTTTTAGTTCCCTCGCTTCTCTTTCCATAACATAACTTGCCATTTTGCTCCATGTGCTGCTGTTGTCTCTGTACAAGTGTGCATTCGGTGTGCCGTGTGTTCCTTGTATGATCTGGTCACTCCAATATTCGTATTCTGTTGTATTGCATAGTGTGATTAAGGTTTCCGAGATGCATGTAGCATGGGCAATGTCTGTTACATTGTCAATCCCCAGTCCTCCTAGTGCGGCCGGTGTCCAGACTAATTGATGGTTTGTGTCTATGGGACAATTTAAGTATCTCAAGACAAAGTTTGCTATTGTGCCATCAATTTCTTTTGCTACATTGTTTGTTTCCGTGCTAATGGTCGATGTAACTTTTAAGGGATATGCCATTCTTGGTACAACAACCGCATTGATTATGTAACGAAGCTGGTTCAAGTTCAAGGTTTGTGTTTGAACTGACAACAGGCTTTGGGTGAGCTTATCCATGAGTATCTGTTTTTGGTGTTCCCATCCGCCATCCAGCGCAAACCAAACCCCTAAGTATCGGTTTGCCTCAGTTCTGTTGCTATATTCAAGATAGGCAGGGGTCTTGGGCGGAAGCCATTCGGACCATGTGTTGGGCCCTTCCTCTCCGTCTTCGATTTTCAGCATACCTCCGGACATGAGTTTCTTTTCCAACTCAATATGCCCTTCATATGCTTTGCCCCTCTGTCTTGCAGGTTTCCTGTGGGAGTACTTAGATTTTTTTGGCATTAATGGGAATCCCTATGAACCTCATGAACTCATTGATCACCCCGAGCATGTCCTGTACTTCCTCTTTTGATTTCCCTATCAGGATGATGTCATCACAGAAGAATCTGGCAAAAATGTTAGGCGGTGAATTCATGTTCAGCCATTTTCTGTTCTTCTGGGGTGAAGTAGCTCCCGGGTTTCTAATAGCATCTCTCGGTTTCTCCAGGGCATACCCGTAGGTCTGTTTCATGGGGTTCTTCCCGTTGGCCCTTTCTGCCAGCCAGATGGCCAATATGTCCATGATTGCCACAAACCTGAGGGGACTTAGGACTTCTCCTTGGGGCACCCCGCATTCAAGCATCCATTCATCTGTCATGCCTTCAGATGTGAGGACTGATCGGGATGCTTCGGATGTGATGTCCGAGATGATTGTAATGATGTTTTCGGGCAATCCTATTTTCTCCAGTGCTAGTTTGCTCATCCAAAATTCTGCTCGGTCAAAAGCTTGTTTAAGGTCCAGGTAGACAACATGCAGTTCTTTGTCGAATCTGTTAGCATCGGAAATAACTTCATTTAGGACTTGCAACGAATCCTCAATGTTTTTATTGGGCAAGAAGGCATCTTGGATTGGGAAAAAGACCGGATGTTTGGATAAAGCCTTCTTTATTCTATTTGCAATGATAGAATTGAACAACTTCATGCCTGTTTCCAGCATGGTGAGTGGTCTGGAATTATCTGAGGTGCACGGTTTGCTTGGATCTTTGGGGATCGGTTGAATGAAGCCCGCTTTTGCTAATCTTGGAAAAGAGCCTGTCCTCAGAATGTTGTTAAACATTTCAAGTATTAATTCCTGGAGGTTTTGGGGTCCCTGTATCCATTGTGCATAATGCATTCCCGATGGGCCTGGGGCTGTGGATACTCCACATGATCCATAGACTGCCTCCAACTCCTTCATGAGTATAGGTTCTGCTAGCTGCTCGGTGACATGCTGAGGTAGTTTGGGGCTGTTCTCTAAGATCGATCTCAACCATGGGGGTAGGTGCTTGGGTGCTTCGGGTCTAGTGGAGAAGAGTTTATTTTCTTTGTATTCTTTTAAAATGGCTTGCTTCCTTTCATTTGCTGTTAGCGGAAATATATATGCTGTTTTGTAACTGTAAAAATGCAGGTGTGCTGGCTCTTGGAATACTAAAGTCAGATAAAATAATATGATGTCTGGCTAAGTGTTTCGGGAGCCTGACACTGTGACACAGGCAGCACTGCAGGTGACATCCAGGCGAGGGGTGAAACTAAGGGTGCACCACTGCTCCCCCCTAAGGGGGGGGGAAAGTCAGCATACCCGTGACACAGCTACGCACTATCAATACGCCAAACCCCCGTCCACAACGCCGCCCACGCTCAACCCTAATGCAAACCCCACTCAACTCAGAGACAATGACTAGAATCGCGACACGGTACGGGGCCTAAGTGGCATTGCCTACTTATTTGTCCGTTACTTATCTGTTAATTGTCTCGATTTTCTGCCATTTTGCTGTTTCTGTTCATTGCAGGGGGTGCAAAATGCCCAACGCTTTGCCGGGATTCATGGCTCGCGGAAGTATCACCTGCGAAAATTTGAGGAGAGAAATGTAAAATCAAAACCAAAACGCAAAGCGCAAAGCGCATGGCACAGCGCAGCGGCATGAAGCATCGGCGATCGCATCAAGATGTAGATCAACTCAACGTGGCCGCGTGAGCGACGCTGTGAAGTCGAAGTGAAGCGTCACGAACACGACGCGACAGCGACAGTGACGCGACGCGACGTCATCGTCATCGTGATCAGTTCCCAAGCGCACGTGAAAGAAGCGAACCAATCGTATAAAAGTCAAAGAGAAAGAAGGTTGAATTTATACATACAGCCAACACGAAACGCACCTACTTTCCGTTTCGTGTTTCCGAGGACTGTTCAACTGTTTCAGGTGGGTCTGACGTGAGAGGGAAGTGGAACGTAAAGAGGGCAGGTGGAGAAATGGAAATACTTCATACGGTGATATTGACCAACTTAATTAGGTTGTAAATGATGTCGTTACTTGTTAATTGAAATATTGATTTAGATTGAAAATATTTCGTCCAACGAAACCGTCAATAGGGAACCTTTTCTGATAAGAATACGAATAAGCTCGTCCTGTTTCCAAGGACGTGAGGAAGTATACACAACAAGCATCTCTCACATATTCCTCACCTTTGGCTCTGACCTTCTGTATTAGTCATACTCGTACCTCGTATTAATCATACTCGTTGGCCAAGCCTTCTCTTTTAGATAGATATTATTAGTGAATGGAGACTCATATAGCTAGACACGGGCTTAGCCCATCGTTCAGCGAGAGCATCGGAGAGGCGCTCCCAACATGCGTGCTGCGACATGTGTTTGGATTTCTCGAGTGCGAGAAGGACAGGGTTCACTGCATGCTGGTGTGTAAGCTCTGGAACCGTGTTTGCGATCTTCTCCCAAGTTGCCCGCTGGTCATATGCGGCTCCAAGGATCAAACTGTCACCGTCTGGGACAGTGGGGCTCGTAAGGTATGACTTTCGGGTCTTTTTGTTACTCCTGTGATCTTGCACCTGCCCGGGGGCCTCACAGCCTCGTCGGTCGGCTTACTAGATTCGTTACAAGCTGCGAGGGCATACGGAAGAGATTTACGCGTGCTCTCTTTCTCGGAATGGCGAGTACATCGCCAGCGGCTCAGCGGATCGTACATTAAAGGTAAAGCCACTTGCCTAAGTGCGCCAGAATCGCGCGCTGCGTTACCGATAATTGTGGCTCGTTGAGTGGACAGTAAAGATGTTGCCGAGTTCGTTGCAACGTGTTTAGTGGCGAACTCGTGGTGTGAATTTAGCCACATATCCCAATCTTATCCTCACCAGCAGCGCTCTGACTCGCTACCCTGCATAAGCGATGCGATTTTGCACGGCCTGTGGTACCTGAAGGTGCTCGGCAAATAGCGCGCGAGGGCGCGCGGTCTGTGATATGACAGGTTGCCCGGCCGGTGACAAGGTTACATTGCATGTAACACGTGAGGCATCTGATTCGCAGCTGTGAATTCTGGCGGCAGATATGGAGCGTCGCACGAGGGCGGCTTCAGTACACTTTGAAAGGACACAGCAATGTCGTCACTTCCTGCAGCTTCTCTCCTGTCGACGACAGCCGGTTGGTCAGCACATCTACTGACCAAACACTGCGGGTGAGTAGCAGCGATCCTGCAGGACACCGTTAGGCGGAGCCACGCTCCGCACATCTCCAAGACTGGTCTGGAGGGCGAAACTTCCTCTGCACGGCCCCGCGTCCCCGGTCGTTCCCGCGGGCCAATCTTTGGTGTTGCGTCTCTTCATTCCGAACGACCCTGCCCGACTCAAGCCGGTTGTGGCGCACCACGCACGTGGGGCTTGCGGGCACGTGGGCTGCATGCACGTGGGGCAAATGCGCCACAGGCACGAGGGGCTTGTGAGCCAGTGGGGCAAGTGCGCCCGAAGTTACGCACCCTGAATATGCGTGCGCAAGCACACTGCTCTGCGCGGAAGACACGCGAAATTGGTGACGACTGTTTTGCACCTCCTGATGCGCTGCTGGTTTTCTCTAAGGAACCTGGGCCTGGACAGGTGTGGGACCTGTGGGTGTGCGAAAGGAACTTAAAGCAGTGCATGGCCTCGGGGGTGCGCTCCTGGGACATCGAGGCGAGCATAAGCACCATCAATGCCATCTGGGGCCATCACTTTTTCTCACCGGCTTCTTTCGAGGTACCACTCTCGCCCATTGCCCGGCCCCTCCCACGTCCCTACGTCAGCCGCGCGGGCATCTTCTCTGTGTGCCTCCTTGCATGTCTTGTGAGTGAGAGCTACAAACACTGCAGGGCCCGTTCGAACGCTGTGCAGTGTCGTGTCGCAGCCTCTCAGGTACACCTCTCTGAGCTTAGGTCGGTGAGGGAGTGCTCAGCTTAACGGACAGCACTTCGAGCACAAAGTACAGGTGGTCCAAGGTCTTGAGCACCATCACGTAGTTCATTTGGAGACTATGCAGCAGGTGCGGGCACCCTGCCCTACGAGCGATGTATTTGTATTTGTCGGTTAGTGCAACCCTTCACAGCGATGACATGTCCGAATTTCATTGCTCGGTCTGAATTGGCGGTCAGCAGCGCGGGATCACCTCATTGATATTCAACCGCTGGGATGGTGCCCTATGGCAGTGGTGAACACGGGGCACCCCAATATTTCCACACAAGGTGCCCTGATCTTTGGACCACCGGCACGGACAGGGTAAGGAGGGTGCATGGTGTGAGCGTCCGTACCACCGACTGTGGGGGGGGGACTGAAAGCACTGCAGCACGGAGTGAATATCGACCATCGCCCAATTACCATTCATCAAGCATATTTTAATGAATCGGATCGTATTTTCCCGAAGTCTAGGTCTAAGCAGGTCAATCTCTGCAAAACTAAAGTGGAAGTTGTGCAGCGCCTTTCCGAAACCAACACTGTAACAATTGTAATCTGCGAATGTCACCTCGAAATCATTGTCAAATCATGAATAGATTGTTTTGCGGTTCCCGGTTATCTACAATCTATTAATGTTCTTGCAGCAAGGAGGTGACAAACAGGTGCATCGATTTCCCGACAGTCACGTGTGCAGTGCGCCCTACACGTTCAAACTGTTTCCTCGTTTTTCTTGAAATATTCCAAATGTATAGAAGAATATTTGTCTTTAATTGTCGCCTAAGAAGAATATACAATGCAGGAGGGAAATGATTTGGGTCATCATATCGTACTCCGCCCCTTGAAACTTGCATTCTAGGAGACATCATCCCCATTGACAAGTCGATCTGCGCAATTTACTAGACATCCCCGCCTCATGCTCACATAATTGCACGGGCCTTGCCCCGCGGCCCTCGACTAGACATCCCCGCCTCATGCTCACATAATTGCACGGGCCTTGCCCCGCAGCCCGCGACTCGACTCGCAGTCTTTCAGAGAAGGGAGGTGGGGATGCCACGTATCAGGTGTGGAGCAACCCTTGCATCCAGATAGTTTCTGCCCACAGGTGGGCGGCCCTACCGCTAACATACAATTTCAGGTTCCATGGCACTTCCCAACTGTAATGCATCAGAATGGCGAGCCTCGGCCTGTATCTTCGCTGTTTCAGAACCGTCTGCTGTTTGCACTCCCAACTCATGACACAGGATCAGGCTTATCACAAGGCCACGTTGTCAGACACACTCGCACCCTCCCCCTAACCCTTAATCCAGCTGGGTAATGCAGGCTTGTATCTCAGTACCAACCTATAACTTAAGAGGAGGTCACTTGTTGCCTGCCTCAGATGCATAGCATCGCGTGTGGGGGATGACCAAGGGGAATTTATTTTGTTGACAGGGGACCTCTGCGATGCTGTGCGTTTTCCCCCGCGGGGGATCTTGTGGCGGCCAGTGGGGACAATGGCTGCTTGCGCCTGTGGGACGCGACCACTTGTGAGTTCCCATACCTTGCGCCGCCAGGCCTGCGGTCGAGACAGTGCCTACGTGTGCTCTCATGAAAGTGGCTCATGTGAATGCCCACGTAGCGTTGTATGGACCTTACAGCAGAATCCAGGCCGATTTTTGTGCTCAAGTTATGTACCTAGCGTTTTACATAAAGGCGCATTGGTGAGGTCATTGGGTCATCAGGACATCGTCACCAATCCAGTCCCGCGGAGAAACGTGTGTTCTTGTGCGCGTGTGTTCAAGGTGCAGTGAGTGCGGCGTTGGTGATTTGCCGTAGAAATGAGGCGGTGAGGAGATCGGGTGCAAGCGGGGTATTGGCAGTTAACCTGTTGAGGGAGATAAAGTGCCACGGTGGCGATTTGCAACAAGATTTCCTCTTCCTTCCCACCCGCGCCACTAACCATGGCTGCAGTGCGGTCACAAGTGTCGCCTTCAGCAAGGACGGCGGCTGTGTGATCACAGCTTCAGCGGACAGGACTCTCAAGGCGCCGTCACACTCTCTTCCCCCTCTGCGTCCTCTGTTAAGTTCGCCTTGCGCATGTGCCTGTTCTCGGTTGCGGAGATGTCTGTGAGAGAGTAGCAGTCACGGGGGAAGACCTCAGAGCCGTCCAAGGGAGCTTAAGCTCCGCATGGATTCCTGCAGCCAAGCCTATTGCTGGGAAACTCGTGTCCTGTCAAGCTGACTTGGGACCGCAGCACTCCGCTGCAGAACAATGCCAAGGACCACGGCGTAGCTTTGCCCATACCATCCAACTGCCTCTGCAGCCCAGCCAGGGCCCTGCTCAGCTACTCGCTTTAGGCCTTGACCCCTTGACCCCTTGACCCCTTGACCCCTTGACCCTTGACCCCTTGACCCCTTGGGTGATGAATCACTGCACCGAGCGTCTGTGGTAGGCTTTGGGGCAGCACCCTTCAGAGTGCCAAGCCTTGCAGTGGTTTGCAGGTCTGTGACGTGGACAGCGGAGCGGTGCTACACGTGCTTGTCGGACACGCGAATGTCGTCACTTGCTGCGCCGTGTCGCCAAATGGCCGTTGGGTTGCCTCTGGCTCCTGGGACGGGTCGGTGAGGGTACGAACCCCACCCGGTTCTTGCAGCTGTTAACCTTACTTGCGAAGATTCAAGCCATATCCC
The DNA here is from genome assembly GCA_001247695.2 of Cymbomonas tetramitiformis. Classification (NCBI taxonomy): domain Eukaryota; kingdom Viridiplantae; phylum Chlorophyta; class Pyramimonadophyceae; order Pyramimonadales; family Pyramimonadaceae; genus Cymbomonas; species Cymbomonas tetramitiformis. The sequence goes on along the minus strand of LGRX02027815.1, from coordinate 25,769 downwards.
TGTATGACATGATATATCCCTATCTGTGCTGCACTAGGGTATGACCCAATTTTGATTATATCTCGAGCGTCGACTGTTCTTTAATGTTCGCCTTGTGTGTAGTTTATGTTGCATTGTGACTAGAGAGTCACTCTTCAATAAGTGTCCCTGCCTGTACAGTGTACAGTACCATCTCGGTTGTGCACTGTGCTCTTCTTGATTCCTGTCGATTTTATGCGTGATGGGGACGCTGCCTCCTGAGGAACCACGTACCAGCGGGGCGCCTACTGAGGAAATTGACTGGGTTGCACCAGATGTGGGATCTGGAGACGGGTACAATGGCACGTGTTCTGCATCAAGGTTCGAGTGCTGTGTGGTCCTTACATTTCTCCGCAAGTGGGAAGCAGCTGCTTTGTGGGACGGGCGAAGGCTTTATCACGGCGCGTCCCCGCAGCCTCCCTGAGACCGTCTTTGATGACTGAGGCCGCGTTCGCCGGCTGAGTCAGCCTCCGCCTCCAATTTGTCGACATGTTTGCGCTTGAGGATTTCTATGCCGATCTCCATATGTTTGTGAGTGTTGGCCTTATTCGGTGTTTGCTTAACTTCGCAAGGTCGGATAATAGCCCATAGTGCCCTTTGTGGTGGGCTTGATTGCAAAGTGGCTGAATGGTACTTGCAGGCATGGAACGTGATGACTGGTGCAAAGGTTTGTGCTCTCCGAATGTATACGAGATCGGTGTCTTGTATTGTGAACGGAGATATATGTTAAATGAATTAGTTTCTGGATCCCACACGAACTAACTTGTTGTGTATCAATCGTGCATTTTAGCAGCACGCCCTACAAGATCATATATCCCACACAGACCATACGAATGATGATAATGATCTCCGAGTTAACACACCTCTGTAAACGAATTGTGGTGATTATACTGCCTTAGAGTTACGCGTCACAAGGCATCATTTTGAATGGGTGAAGACATGTTATGTGAGAATGCCACATGTTGTTCCTCTTCTCAACTTGGCACTCGTCTGCATAGGTTCAGCCTGAATATAGAACCCATTTCTATCAAGAATTGTTCATCGTGTACATGATACACAGCAGCTGTTAGTCCCGGGCACCGGGCCGCCGTACGGACCCAGCGCCCGAGAATTCCGTGGTTTCTCTTTTGCTCGAATCCTCATTTGCCAAAGGCAGGCACTGCAATACAATTTATTAAATGATTTTGTAAAGTGTTTGAAAATGCATAAAGTGCTTTTTCAAATGCTTTCTAAATTAATAGTTTGATGAGATGTCCAGACTGTCCGTGCCAGTCACCAAAAGGGAAAAGTCCTCTGGGTCGGGAGCGGTGGGAAGAGCAAAAGGAACAGAGCTGAACAGGCGCGTCGCTTCGTAGCTACTTGTGCATCCTGTTTGTGTCACGGAGCTACATGTGTCATTCGGCTCTACTGCAGCAAGAGTCACGGATTTCGAAAGTCTGAAACCACAAAAATTCCGCTGCACTTCAATTTGAACATTTCCCTTTTGCTCGAATCCTCATTTGCCATGAAACCAGAGATGTAAACTGTGAGGCACACAAAATAATTCTGAACTATGTCACTGTGACCATGTTAACCAAGCGAAGTAGTAGTCCCTGGCTGCGTCCCTCAGAGCTGTCGGGTCAATGTAGTGCTGTACCGCAGAAGAGAACTGAGACCAGCCTCCAAAGAAACACATTTTCTCCACTGTCACACCCACAACTCGAGCACACGTCGTGGCACCCTTCCGAGTGCTGTGTGCAGAGAAATGACCGCCTTCCGGAGGTCTGCAGTCCAGCTCACTGAGAGCTAGACCAATCCAATCATTGGCAACCGAAGCCTTGAAGTTCTTCGGGTCCTCGGGCGATAGCAGCCAGTAGGCATCAGGTTGAGTCCTCGAAGATCTCGCTCCAAGCTGCATCCCGGTGCACTTCCCCGTGCAACACCAGCTCTCTTAGCCGAGCAACTCCTCTCCAGGGAATGCACAAGCGCCTCTTCACCTGGAGGTGCCGTCGTCCTTTCTCCCTAAGGAGAACCACAGAAAATTCACTGTCGCCACACTGTATGTGCTGCCGTGACAACGATGTCCCCGTGTCTAATCTGCCAAAAGTCACAAAGGCAATGACCACGTAGGCGAAGGCCCGCAGCAACAGTAGCTCCTCCGAAGACTGCGGTGTCAAGTTCAGAGCCGCCTCGTGCGCCCGTCGTACGTGTCCTGCTGGCAGCCAAATCTGCTGAGTCTCGATGTTCTCCTCATGCACTGCCGCCAGCTCCTCCTGGATGGTCGCCATCTCTATCACAGCTCGGGCCACATCACGACCCTTCGCTGGTCCAGGAAATCGCAGGTCCTCGTGGTAGTTGTTGATGGCGGAGAGGTACGGCTGCAATGAAGCTGATTTGACGCCCCCGTCCTTCAGCAGGGAGGCGATGTAAAGCAACACATTTGCCTCTGTCGATGGCAGCCACGGCCGTCGGTGCTGCTCACAAAAATGAATGAAGCGCCGCGCCTTCGGTCCGTAGTTGCGCATCGTCGTGTCCAGCAGTGCTTTCTTCTGCATCTGCACACTGACCCAATGCACTCCTCCACCGCTCACACCGCTCACAGAGTGAGCGCGTGAGGAAGTTCTCCACTGCACCCCCGCGCTTGTTCTCCTCGTAGTCGCCTCCGCGCAGTGTCGAAACCGGTGTCGGATCATTTCCGTAGATGATCCGACACCGTCAATTTTCAAGCTGCACTGCAGCGATCCGTATAGTCGGATCCAGCCAGAGCACCTGATCCGATCCCGAACCGATTTTCGGTTTTAGCGAAGAGCCTGCATTGACATCGGCGGGTTCTACACCGTTTGAAAAACGAGCTGCGCCGAACCCGACCCCGTCGTCGGTTTGCGCCAAGAGCCCTGCACTGCAGCGATCCGTATAGTCGGATCCAGCCAGAGCACCTGATCCGATCCCGAACCGATTATCGGTTTTGGCGAAGAGCCTGCACTGACACCGGCGGGTTCTACACCGTTTAAAAATCATTTAAAGATGCGCCGAATCTGACGGTTCAATGGCAATTATTATCTGATTATTTTGCGTAACCCTTCTGGTATGAGCGTTGCAGGCGCCCCTCAGCTTTTCGCTCACTGAACGTGAAAAAGCCCGCGAGTTCGCTGCGAATTCAGTTCACGAGTCAGCGCTTTGCCGAATAATAGTATGAGTAAAGGGAAGCAGAAAGTATTCACTCAACCGTCAATCGACACAAACCTGTTCATAAAGGAGTACCCTGGAGATGCGCAGGTAGCTTTAATAATAAAAGTAGTGATAAACGTCCCTGGGCAGTGGTTTGAGAAAGCTCCTCAAAGTGAGAAGAGAAAGGAGTTTCGAGCTGAAGCAGTTGAGTTCTGTAAGTTGAAACAATTTGGGACTGGGCAACGTTCTACGCAACAACCGGCCATTCGTTTCCAAGTTTTGCGATGATGCTTTGGAGGACCCCTCACACCCTGGATACTGGATGCAGCTTTCGACCTGGAACCGTTTTCGCTACCTCACGTACAAAGATAATCGCGACGCAGAAGCGGCTTTCATCCCGAAAGCAGACCCGAGTCAGCTTGCAATTACAGATCAGCCCGAAGCTCCTGTTAGTATAGCACCAGTTAATGGTCTAACTCGGCCGGCATGTTACAAAGGATGGAAGCTGATAGGGCAGGAATGCCAAGTCGCTACGTCAGGTCGGAAACAGGGCAAGCGGATCAAGGTTGTATTTTGGTAGTGCGATGGTCAGGGGTGCCAGCGCCCTACGACGTCTACTGTTGCCGAAGGACCCACTGGTGTTTTGTTCCGCCATATGGATAGTTTTCACCCCGAGGCTGCTGCCGAAGCTCGGGCTGCGTCAAACCATAGCAAAGTGCGCGTTGCGGAAGATGGAAACACATTTCAGGTCATGACGTTTGAAGAGGCCTTCCCACATCACGTTCGATTCGTTTTGTGGATCGGCCAAGACAAGACGCACTTACATTGTGCCAAAAGCCCTGCTATGCGTGAGTGGATCAGCGGCCTTTCGCCCCGATACAGACATTGTCGGGAAACTTGTTTGAAGATTCTGTCCGTGATTTCTGCACTCATGAACGAACTGTTGGACGCTGTCATCGCTCGAAAGCGCACGGGCCTGTCACACGCCTCCCACGGGCCTGTCACACGCCTCTTATGGACATGCATGCGATAGCCTCTACTAACGGGCCTACACCGACACTGGCAAGGCACGCCGAAGGCCTGCGCCGACACTGGCAAGGCAGGCCGAAGGCCTGCACCGGCCTTGGCACCGCCTACAGGTGCGGGCCGAAGGCCTGCACCGACACCATCAAGGCAGGCCGAAGGCCTGCACTGGCCTTGGCACCGCCTACAAGTGCGGGCCGAAGGCCTGCACCGACACTGTCAAGGCAGGCCGAAGGCCTGCACCGACCCCGACACCGATTACAAGGCAAAGATGCCGAGCTAACTTGGCAAGGTCGGACCGGATCCGATGTCGACACTGCCTCCGCGGTCGATGTCCTCGCCGTCCGCGTCTGCTGCTTCGTCCGCCAGCTCTGACACACTTGAGCTGTCAATGATTTTGAAGTTCTCCTCAGACAAACCAAGCGTCTCCTCGTCGCCATCGTCGTACAGCACGTGCGCCTTGCCGTCCCGTCGCCGAACTCCTTCACCACACCCGGGTAGAAGCAATCATCGTATTTCCAGAACACCTCGATTCTTGAGCTCACGGTCACCTTGCCAGCTGTCGTCGTACACGTCGCAGAGCTCCTGTGCACTCCAGCAACGTAGCAACTCACGGGCAAGCCTCGATGAAGAACATCACAGCGTCCTACTTTGAGGGCCCGAGCAGCTCGGACCCTCCCAGCCTGCTCGGAGTGAACAGGTCCCTGCGCCTCGGCATGATCACCACCTCGGTCGCCAATGCTTCCAGCTCCCTGAACCATGCCTGGCCTGGCCAGTACGATCCTGTCGACTCGAGGAAAAGATGCCTTCATGACAAAGAGTAGATCAATGAAAAAAAGGTAAACGGTGATCTCGAATTGGAAACACAAGGGAAAACGCTTGGCGCAACTCTGTGGACGTGTGGGGAACACTTCGAAACAGTCCTCATCGCAAGGATAAGTGAGAGCGCGGGAGATGGCACTACTGTAAACAACCGAACAGAAGACGCTCGAACGCACTTTTGGTACATCTTTCTGTGGCCACTCCAAAGCGTTTTCACAGCGCAGCGTTTCAGAGTGACTTCCATTCCCTTCTGTGCAGATGAGGCCGTACGATGCACCGCTTATCGGCGGCCCAGTTTTGCGCGCCGAAACGCACGCCGCGGGACGGGATTAAGAGATTCCCCAGATTTCGCTTAAAACAACCTAAATTTCGCAAATTTCGCATGGAGGCCCCTAAATTTCTCGTGAATTTCTCCGAAATTCGGCCCCTCTAAAATAACAGCCCAAATTTCGCATAAATTTCCCGGAGTTTTAAAGGGGTTTTACGGCTTATACCTGATACGTTTGATGGCTTGAAATGACGGCATTGAACTTCTCTACACGCGACACGAAATTACGCGACCAGTGGATAAGCGAGGCGTATGTTTTGGTCGATCAGTAAACCCCATCATTGTAACGACACATGTCGCGCGTTTCCCTAAAAATTCCGATTGCACCGAAAAATGACCGCATGCCTACGTTCGATAGCTTGACATGGCGGCATTGAACTCCTCTACACGTGACACGAAATTACGGGACGAATGGATAAGCAGGGCGTACCGCGCCTGCGTGATCCCCCCCTCTCCCTGCTTCCAATAAAGTGTTTCCAGTCACAAACAATCGCAAGCAAATCTTTATTTAATTTCTGGATTATTTGTTTATTTATTGCTGTTCAGTTTCGTCGTAATTTTATATAATAAGTTGGATTTGTGTCTATTGTTTGTCACACGACGGTTATCACAACACCATATATTTAATTATCACGTTTGGCATTGTTTATAAGGCAGCTCGCTACCGGTAGATACGTGTCATTTCGGTCGAGGGTGAAACTCTGTGTCTATGTATACGCAATCCGCATATTAAACGAATGTGTGACGTGCAACTTCAGATTTCCAAATCATAATGCAATATTGTGCACATACGGTATGTTACTACACAAAGATGTCGCTATACGGACATGCCACTATACATACGTATATCTTACTATGCAAATACAAGTATAATTATATATATATATATATACATACATATAGATATAGATATAACGATATCTGCATGCGCATCCAAACCATATATAGAAGTAGCTGTATTATATATACATCTGGACGTCGGACTTCGGGGTCCGGGTTCTTCTCGGTCTCTTTCGCGCGTTTCGCAAAGCAAGGCAGGTCGGTCTGCGGCCTGCGATCGAGGGCACGCCGCGCCAGGAACATCCCCCCCTTCGTCGTCTTGGTGCATTTGCATGCTTGATCAAATGGCAGAAGACCTGCATTTCGTTTGGTCGTGCAAATGATGCACTCGACTTCTTGTGCTGGGTCCATGGGTGGGCTTGCTTTGGGCGCAGGTTAAATTTATTTGTTGGATTTGCGGTTTGTCGTTTGACACAAGGCGGCAATCGGCGCCACGATATTTGATATTTGAGTTTATTGATTATGTTTGACGTATGCTCGGGAGTCAGTAAAATTACTTGATTTTCAAATTATTGGTTATCGGAGCTGAATTTACTAGCCTATATTTAGTTAATTACTCAATTTATTGTTTTAGACGCAGAACGGCGACCACTAATTATTTATTTAATAAAATCAATAAAGTAGGCGCGGTATATTATGGTACGAGGATTAGCCAAGCTGTCATGAATTCACGCTTCACAACGAATAAAGCGTGGTCACCAGCGTTGTTTAAAGTGTGGCATATGCACAACAAATCGTCAGATCTTGGGGAAATGATCTGTAAGCGTGCAGTCGCCGATCCATTTACTTTCACTGAGTCACGCCCCCAACCTACTACAGACTCCACATGCAGCTCGAGCTCTCGTATCCAAACGTTAGTTAGCGCAGTGCTTAAAGCCACTTGGTCCGGACTTTTCTCGAGAGTCATCATTTGAATCAACCGTAACTCAACGAAACGCTTGGAACACCATCTCGCCACCACGCTCAACGCTTCACCACGTCTTTGGGCACCATCAAAGATCAAAAAACATTTCTGTCCGCGGAGTTCCTCTAGAAGCGTGGAAAACTCCAACGCCTCAATTTTCGTGACATACTCCCCCAAGTGTTGAAACCCAGTCAGCTTCACTCCCGAATGTTCCAACAACGGTCTCAAAAAATCGGGCTTGGATATGGGCACACCAGCGAGCAACATGCCTTCTGTCACCCTGTACCTGTACAGATGAACTTCGGGTGGCAGGGATGCAGTGTGCTGACGTGGGTAGAGATAGAAGACTTGATGAGGCTCAAAGTCTCCTTGCAGCATGGACAATACAACTGATTGGCTGAAATGCGGAGACAGTAATCTGGAAACTCGCCGAGTCGTTGTTCAGCTATAACCGAAGTAGGCTCCTTAGACGATCGTTGACCACCTACCGATGTTCGCTTTCCGGATGGAGGTTTTTTGGGGGTATTTTCCGTGAGCGCTCATGAATCGCCAACGCCGGTCCCTCGTTGAGACTACCACTTCCGCGGTTGCGCTTGAACCTATCGAATGGGTTTACGAGCGGCTGCAAACGTTTATCGCGCGAACGTTGCTCTAAGACATTGAGCGGGGTCTCAGTCTCTTCAGTCTCTTCTTCCTCAACTTCACTCTCGGATCCATCGTTGTTATCCGCATAGCAACTGACTAGTTGACTAGCCCTGTCACAACAACAAACACGCTTAGAAGGGGTCCCTCGGGCACCCCTGAAAGGCCTGTCAGACCCCCCATATTTAGTCACGCTACCGCAGCCCATGTCAGACCCCACCGCATTTGCCCCCATCGCGCCCGTCTCAGCCGACAGCAAACGCCCCAACCATGACCCCCTTTTTTCAGCAATTGTCATTCCCCCCTCAGTCACGGTCCTACCCCAGTTCATTGTCCGCTCGAGCGCCCGGAGCATATCACGTTCACCCTCCAGCTCAGATCTCCCTCCCAGTATAAATCATGCACGACGCCTCGCCAAGCGCTACATCGACGTCGCCGCGACCCGCCCGTGCCGATCCGCGAGCACCGCAGAGCGTCAAGCACGACATCACGCGAAGTGACATCACGACATGACCACACATGACGTCTCGGCGATGCATGACAGGGCAAACGCAAGCGCGCGTTGACACCAAACGCCGCTGTCACTGGGAACCAATGGTCACAGGGCATCCGAAACGACAATGGCATTCGCGGACTTCCACTATGCTCGCTTGAGTATTTAGCTAGCTCCTGCTTTCGAAAAGTTAGATCCGAACCTTTCAAAACCATTCTGCGGGATAGTGATTTTTGCCTCTTGTGGCCTAGTATTAAATGTGATATATGCTTACATATACTTCGAATCCACATGAGAGCTTTGTCACTAGCAGTTTGTAAGAGTCTGGTTCGGATCCCCAGAGTGCCGGCACGCCACTCTGATGTATGTGCGAAGTCGTGCCGGTGTGCTTGTTTTATCTGTGAATTGCCCCCTGTGTTGCTCGTTTGCCTTTCTGCTTTTCATGTTTCCATCTGAGCCTGAATCTACAGTCTGCGAACACAAGTTATGTGCTAGGAGGCAAGCACAAGAGCAAGAAAAACGGCTAAGTATAAAACGCAAGAGTACTCAGTACGGAGTACAGTAGGACCGATCAGAATGATGTTGATGTGAGGTGCCTAGCCTGTTGTACGGAGTACTCAGTACAGTTGAGTTATGGAAAGAGTTCCTGAATGTATAAGAACTCTAAGTGTAACCCGTTTCGGGGAGATGAACTGAACTGAAAAGTATAGCATAAAAGTAAAGAGCCGTAACTGCTGTATATTGTGTATTGAAAGCATGCACTGATAGCAAAAGCATAACTATATAGATTTACGAAACCGAAGTCTTGTAGTTGACCAAGCGTAATCATACCTCGTGCGGTCGTTTAATAAGTGTAGATAGTATAAGTCCGAAACCGTAAAGAAGAGAAGAAGCCAAGGTGTAGACTCCTACAAAATGGTAATTAGTTCGTGTTTTCACGTTGCTTCCTTGTCTTTCTTGCGCGAATTCTGATCAACCCGCCCCGCCTTGTGCGATTAGCTAGCGAAGTACTTGCACTACGAAATCGAGAATGCCTGTGCTTTCGTTCTTGTTGCGCGGTGGTGTGTGGGATTGAGGGTTCCAGGTCGCTTGGGGCCGCGTCGGTGTGGAGGAATCTAGCCCGACGACAATCTTTTGAGGTGCGCGCGTTGCCTTAGTCCTAGCACGCATACACGCATAGCACGCATAGACGTGCTTTTGGACTCGCAGGTGCGGGAAATTCAAATCGTCTCCGTTTTTCGGCAATTCCGACCCTTCGCGGCGGAAGCGCTGCGCAAATTTTTCAATTTTGCGTAAGCCTTTGCTGAAATTCGGGGTTGGTTCGGGATTTCCCCTACCTTTAATTTAGCCTTCTAGTCCCCCCTATTCGGGAATCTCCGCGCTTCGGCCGGTGTGCCTACTTGTGCTCGCGCGCAAGTGGCGTATTCCTGGGAGCGGGTACTAGTTGCCATACCAACCGCTTTTCGATTGGTTAATTTGCGGGCGTGCAACGTTTGATGTTCCCCATGGGGCTTTAGCTTTCTAGGATCTTCCTTTCCGGAAATCTCCGCGCCTCGGCCGGTGTGGCCACTTGTGCTCGGGCGCAAGTGGTAAATTTCTAGATCGGCGGGTGCTAGTTGCCACGTGTGTCGTGTGCACTTTCGGCTTTAGCTAAATTAGATCTCACGCATAGCACGCATACTATGCCCATGTATTCAGATGAAGAGGAATGCCTCGGTCGGTCGGGCCGGCGTGGGGGGGGGGTCGGGCCGGCGCCGCCCCCGGCTCAGCCGTGGGGTCCGGTCGGTCGGGGTCTCGCGCTGCGGGCCTGTCGGTCGGCCCAGGCTCTGGGGAGTTCTGGGGCGCAGCTGGCGGGTCAGACAGCCGGGATTGGCGCTCCCGTGAGAGGGGGGGGGAGTGCGGCGTGCGCTTGCGCGCCAATACGGCGGTGAAGCCCTCGAGGTTACACCGGCGCGCACGCCCCTGAGAGCCCCTCCAGGGTTGTCTGGTGGGCCCCCCAGGGCCTCGCCACCAAAAACCCCTTCACCAGCGAGGGTCAGTGGGGCTGAGCCAGTGTCCGAGCTCGCATTGAGCTCGGCGCTGCGGCAGCCGGCGCGCCGGAAGCGTGCGTCGCCCGAGGCTCCGGCACCGCCGGCGGCAGGCGCCGGCTCCGGGTCGGACTCGGACCGCTCTGCTAAGGGGTTGAACCCCTCGGCAGCTCCCTTCTCCCCACTCCCTGCGTCCAGCAAGAGTGCGAGCAGTAGGGTCGTCCGTCAGGAACCGACGTCGGGACCGGCAGCGTCCTCCCTCTCTTCCCTCGTGGGGAGCGAGCAAGGGAATCTCATCAGTGCCCCAGGGCGCTTTGAGATTTACCGAGCCAGTGACTGGAGCCCCCCGGCAGAAGGGGAGTCTGATGATGTCCGGCGCCCAGAGCAGCTAGACGTCGTCCAGTCACGGGGGCGCGAGTCTCGCATCCGGCCCAATCCGGCTTGGCGAGGAGAGCGACGTCAATCCATGCTCGCATTGGCCCTCCGTCAATGGAGCACCTGGGCGCTGAATTCAGCGCAACGACGTGCGAGAGTCTCCCTGCCATCTCGTCAGCGCGCAATAGCGCGGCTTGCGTGGGTCGCATGGAAGGCCAGGACGGACCAGTCAGCGCATCAGCGCGAGCTCCAGCGCCTGGCATTCCAAGCGTGGAATGACGTCACCCAACAGGTCGCCCAACTTCAAGGCCTGTTTGACAAAGGCAGTCGGTGAACAAGGCTACAATTCAAGCAATTGCAATATCTTTATGGCAGGAAAGATTGACCAGTAAATTAACAGGTTGAGCAACAGCTCCTCCAAATAGTTACTTCAAGTTAGAACAGCCTCCAAATGGGCAATATTCAAGTCTTATACTTTCAAGTCGCGCAGTTCATATTCTCTAATCGATCTGTCCCATGTCGGCTGGCATATCATCATCTGCCACCTATACAAATCCTAATCAGAGAATCTGCATTTGGACAATCCTAATCAAGACAGTTGATTTCATTGTCCCTTGCTGATCTTTGCTTTCTTCCTACGAGGAGCCACGTCAAGCCCTTCTTCTTCATCACTGTCACTTCTTATGGAGTACTTCAATTGAGTTATATACTCATGTGTCCAACATCTCGGATATTTCCTAGGTTGCCTCTTCGTCTCTTCAGACACCCCAGCCTTATTCTCACCCATTGAAGTCAATCCAGTATCTGACCCATAAGGTTTCTTCGGTGGTGCATGAACAGTCTCCACCACAGAGGCTGGGGCATCCTCAGATATGGCCTCAGACTTCTGCTCGGTAATAGGCTGATCATCGGGCTGAACAGGTGAGGTCGGGGAGGTGCCCTTTGGTACCCAGTGAAGTTCACCCTTCTCATCCATGATCAATTGCAGTCCCAGTCTCTTCAACCTTCGAGCTTCAGCTTGTTCTTCAGCATCGTCAGCTACCAAGTCATCGAACTCGCTGACGTCATCCTCGGTGTCATCATATTCAGGCGAAGTTGGCTCCCATTTCGGACTGGCAGTGTCCATGTCATATATGACACCCGCGTCATCTTTGTCATCCGAATCTGGTAGCTTCTCCTTACTGTTAGTGACACCTGCGTCATCATTGTCATCAGAATCTGGTAACTTCTCCTTACTCCAGGACACAGCGCCTGTACCCGAATCTTCACTGTTCGTAGGCGCTGAGTGTGTAGGCTTACGCCCCTTGTAGGGAATTCCACGATATTCGTCATCGTCAATCACAATCGTCGGATTCCAGTACGCGATCCCAACGCGGCTGATCGGTAATGAGAATGGCGCTACCGGCGCCTTCAACTGAGTGGCGTCTTCTAGAAACCAGCCGCCGCCCCTATTACGCTCCCAGCGGCGTAGCGCACCAGAAGGGTGTACGATAATATGCTGCCAGCTATAATCAAGTCCAGGCTTTCGCTCCCCATAGTACGAAGTCAATGGCTCGGGAGTCCCCTTCCGAGCCCATTGCCATCTCACTGCCCCAGTATGCATAAATACAATATGCCAATCGAATGGCTTGGCCGGGCTATTGTTCCCTGGCACAACTCCTCCCCTCTTAGCTTGTTAGTACAAAGAGATGATAACTCAGAGTCATTTGTACAGCAGCTAAGATCCAGACACAGATCAGCCATGCGTATGGATGCGTGATATGCTTTTCTGATCGAACAGGTGCTCGAAGAGTTGACGAAGCAATCCAGCGGGCAGAGGGTATACAGCAGTGGAAACTCCCGCTCCTTGTTGCCCTGGATGAGGTCCCAGTTGAGCAGTTTCCGGATGTGATCCCAGAGTCTGTTGGTGAAGACAAGGAGTATCCATCGTGCAGTACCGTAGATCCACTGGAGGAGGCGACTGCGTCCAGATGCAAGTAGGCTTGCGATAGCCAGTACCATACATACAGTAAGAGCAATACAACGGGGTAGGTAACCGGCGAACTACGGGTCGAAATCGCAGCGCAAAGGGAAACCTGCCCATCGGATTTTCCATAAACCAATGCTGGGGTTTGAGAAAGTCAAAAATTTGGAGCGTTCGGCGTACACAAGCATCAGCCTGTCGCAGTTGTCGCACCCCAGTGGTCTTAGCCTGACTGTATTCGGTGCACGGTGGACTAGCCCAGATGACGTCAAAGTAACCAGGTGCGTAACGCTTGAAGTCCCAGTCCTGAACCTTCTCAGCGTAGGTAGGTTGCCAGCGAGGATCATGATCGACGGTGACCACAGTGCTCTTCGGATAACATGACATGAAACTTCTCTCCACACTTCCTGTACCACTGAAAAGTACTAGTAGTCGCAACTCGCGTGTCGAGACCCCAGAGTCCAGAAGAGCTAGATGCGTCACAAAGGCGTCAGCGGAGCGACAGTATTGTTCCCAAGGTAGGCAGTTGTCCAGAGAAGTGAGTTTTCCTTCATCAGAGGTGTCCAGGAAAGTTAGAGCTCCGGCGCGTTCCCGCCTTTGCTTCCGCTGCATTCTGACCTCCTGTAAGGCTTTTTCCCGGGCTTGTCCTTCTCGTGATAGTCTCAGTTGTTCGAACTCCGTGAGCTGTTCGAGTTCACCCCGTAGTTCAACGACTCACGGGTCTTCCAGGAGTCATGAGCATTAGAGTACCCAGTCCAGCGAACCAGAAATTCTTCTACTTCCTTGCCTCCTTTCATAGGTTTCACTCTTCGAGCCAGAATCTTAGACACATGGGTCTGGGATTGTCCATCCACGAGAACCTTGGCAGGAGTAGGTATTTGTCGACGCAGCGCAAAGGCTTCATCCGCAGTGCGGTATTCCTTGAGGCGATGCTGCGCAAAAACATCGTGGATACGCCATTTAGGGGGTAACTTGAGCCGGTAAGCCACCGGAGCACCTCTGTCAATTTCGGGTAGCTCTCGCTGCTGGTCACTGAAGAACCTCTCGGTGATGGGTAAGGGCCCGTGCCAGCGAGGTCCCAGCTTCCTGAAGGATTCGCGGTTCATGATATTTTCCGTGAGATGCTTGGCATCTACCCAGACCAAGTCTCCCAACTGAAAGGATTTGGCGGTGTGACGCTGGTCAAACTGATGTCGCTGGCGTTGCTGTGCCAGTTCTAGCTTAGTGCGGGCGTCCTCTAGTTGAGCCGCGAATTTACTAGCCATCTCGTGTGCCGTACCTTCTCCACCCTTACGCTTGGAGTGTTGTCCAGCAGCCGCTTGCAGGAACAAGTCCAGTTGCGACATAGGCGAGTGCCCCAAGACCAACTCAAACGGGGTAAAGCCGGTTACATCGCTCCGCGTATCGTTTATGGCGAACTCTACGTTGGCACACCACAAATCCCAGTCCTCTGGATTGCTGCCTACGAAGGACCTTAGCATGTCTTCTACCACGCGGTTGGTATGTTCAGCTTGTCCGTCCGAACGAGGGTTGTAAGGCGTGGTGGAGGCCACTTTAGTTCCCATAAGTCTCATCAATTCCTTCCACATAGCATCCTGAAAACGAGGGTCGCGGTCAGAGACAATCTTCATAGGGGTGCCATGTAGTTTCCAGATGTGGTCGAAGTAGATTCGAGCGATAACCTCAGAGGAGCTGTCCTGGAAGTTCAACGGGATGATGTGAACCATTTTGCTGAGCTTACATGTGAAAGTAGCAAAGGCATCGTGATTCCGCGCCGTGACTGGCAGTCCAGTAACAAATAAAGTCCACACTGACCACTTGCCATAGTCGCGTAGGAATAGTGTGTGGGTTCAGCAATCCATCCGGGTAGGAATTTCTCGGTCGCACCGCTTGACAGATAGTGCAAGATGAAACCCAGCGTCCCACATCTTCTGCTGCCCCTTTCCACCAGAAGCGTCGCAGTACTCGTTCCAGACTTTTGTCCCTGCCCGCGTGTCCAGCTGAAACAGATGCATGCGCCTCTTGCAGCACTACCTCACGGAGGGGTGAATCTTCTCCCAGTACCAACTGATAGCGCCCAGCGCTCACCCTCCACAACACATCTCCCACTACGCAGAAGTCACGAGTGCGTTGATGCGGAGCTTCTTGGATTTCCTTCCTTAAAGTCTGAAGGGGACCAGGTCGCCCATATTCCGCTTGCAGCGCTTTGAGGAACTGGCCTCCTGATATCTGCTGATGCAGGTCTCGAACGCTGGCCGCTTCTCCAGTACGCACGATAGGAGGGGGGGAACTTGTTTTCCTTTCCCGCTTGACACGCTGTCGAGCTGGCGGGGCGTACACCACTAGCAGGGGCCAAGGAAGATCCAGAAGGGCTCCATCCGGGGCGGCGAACATCTGCACAGGTTCTCCTTGAGCGTCATGGGTAGGAATAATGTACTCCACTCTCATTCCCGCAGATCTGAACAACTGCCGCCACTGTGGCATGCGAGACTGAAAGTCAGGAAGGACGAAGAGAGCTGAAGTATTCTCAGGGTCCAGACGCCATTCTTCCACATATTTCCTCAGTACGGCTTCGATGGTCAAATGGTTGGAGGAGAAGGGAGGATTGCACCAGACGTTCAACCCTCGCCAGTTTTCCTTCAAGCAGTCCGTCCAGTAGCGGTTGACCTGACGATTCTTTCCTCCCAAGTCGCAACAGGCGTCCACCTCGAAAGGTCCATATTCTTGACTCAAGAAGTCGAACATGTCCGCCCGGAACTTCCAGTCCTGTCGATCGCTGGGCTCCAGGAGTCTGGTTGAAGCCTCGCTGCACTTCGGCGTTGCTGAGAAATCAACAGGGGTCTTCCTGGGAGAAGGGGGCGAGGATGCTGTCAGTTTGCCAGAGCGCGTCTGAACTGCCAGGGTTGCTTTCTCGTACCCAGTTTCGGCCAGCTGCAGGGTATGTAAGGCGTCCATCCAGAGTTGAGGGGAGTCCATCCAGGTGAGAGTCCCACTGTACGCGAGGACTGGTTCAGGATCTTTGGTCTTGGCGCTGTTGGACTTGCGCTCCTTCAACTTGTTGGGATCTACCACTCCCAGGGGCGCGCGTCCTTGGCGGGACTCTTTACCAGCTGCAGGTCGAAACTTGCTGGCAGTGTCTGCGGCCGAGGGAGGTCGCTGCGGTTTCCCAGTAACCGGATGCACAAAGCCAGCTTCTACCAGTCCTTCTCTCGCGGAATTTTCCTTGTAGTCGGGTCGCCTGGACAGAGCGTCTGGAACCCAGAGTAGCGCCCCAGGGATGTATTCCATCTCGGGTACCCCTACCTCCACTAGATCCATGTACCATCGGGCTTGGCGTCGGCTGAGAGGTTGTCCGGGTGCCATTAACCAGACTAGGGGCTTGTGGTCACCCTGCAATTGGAACTCAGTCCAGATGAGGTAGTGTCGCCAAGTTTGCGTAGTGCAGTGATGGAGAGCGCAGAGTTCTCTTTCGCCAGCATGGTAGTTCTGCTCGGCTCCATTAAACTGTCTGCTCTCAAAGGCGATAGGTTGCAATCCATTTCCTACGTCTTGCATCAGTACTCCCCCTAGTGCCACTCCACTGGCGTCAGTTTGTACCACGAAAGGATGCCGTCCTTCGGCCGCCGCTTTGATATCGGGTAGCGCCAGAGTGGGTGAAGAACATAGCGCCTTCTTAATCTCCTCGAAGGCCCAACGCTGCATGGGTCCCCATAGCCAAGCGACATCCCCTTTGGTGAGCTGAGTCAAGGGTTGTGCTACTTCAGAGAAGCCCAGCATGTACCGCCGGTAGTACCCAGCCAACCCCAAAAATTGGCGCACATGCGTGGCGTTTTCCAGAGCGGGCCAGTCCCTGATGGCGGCCAGCTTGTCATGTTGAGGTTGACTTCCTTCCTGTGAGATCACGTGCCCCAGAAAGCGTATCTGGGTCTGCAATAGTTGACACTTAGACTCTTTGAGGTAGATACCCTGGTTCTCACAGACTTCGAGAAATTGCTGGAGATGGGAAAGATGCTCCTCCAAGGTGTTGCTGAAGAGGATACAATCGTCCAGGAATATTCTTACAAAAGGAAGATGTCCCAGAGCGCGCTGCATGCGTCTCTGATAGCAGGAAGGACTGTTGGTCAACCCCATGGGCATCACCAACCACTCATACGAGCCATAGGGAGAAGTGAACGCAGTCTTTTCCACATCCTCAGACGCCATAGCCATCTGCCAGAACCCATCGACCGCATCGAAGGAGGAGAAGTACTTGGCCCCATGCATGGAGTCGAAAAACTGCTGAATGTCGGGAAGTGGATATTTGTCCTTGACGGTCAGGCTGTTGATGGCTCGGAAGTCGCAGACCATTCTGAGTACTTCAGGTTTCCCAGGCTTGGGAACCATCAGCACTGGTGCAGCGAACGGAGTTGAGGAAGGTCTGATGTAGCCCTTGCTCAGGAGTTCATCCAGGCGTTCTCGCAGTTGAGTCAGCTCCACCATGGACATCTTGTAGGGCCTCTTAGCGGGCGCGATGCCATTCCATCCTTCTTGCAGTCTCACGTGGGCCACTTCATCTTTTCGCAGGGCGTCAAAGTTGGGCAGCGCTTCGCGAATTACTCGAGGTGAAAAGGACTCGATCAGCTTCTGAAACTTCTTTCTCCACTCGGGGGAGATTGAAGGGTCCTCCAAATTCTCGCTGGTGGCCACCGCTGATAACATCGAAGTCCCTACCAGAGGTGTCGCATAGGCCACTAAGATGTCGTGGGGTGTCGCGGCACTGTCCATTCCCGCATATCTGCGTCGATAGGCTTTGATCTCCTTGGTCGCTTGAGCCGCTGATAACATTACCATCGGTTCCAGAGCCATCGCGGTTCTCTCGCCTTTGCGTGTAGAGCTACGCCCCGGCGAACATCCCCGTATCCGCACGGATTTGCCATGCTGGCGAAACTTGACTGATCCCCACCCATCATAGTCCAGCGTGACCGGCGAGAGGTGTCTCAACCACCTTCCTCCGAGTACAATGTCCACCTTGATGCCCAGAGGAAGTACTCGCATCTTGATGACCTCGGAGTAAGTCCCCTCTGAAGTCTCGGCGGTCAGCTTGCCGTAAGCGACTTACGCAGAGGTCTGCACTGACCCATCCGCGAGGGTAACGTTCAGCGGCATCCCATTAGCGCGAACTGTGAGGTTCAATCTCTTGACGCACTCACTGGAGATGAATTCATCCGAGGCACCCGAATCCACCAGCACGCGCACTCGCTGTCCCTTCAGCAAGGCCCAGAACACCAATAGCAGCGTTCCCTCTTTGTCCCGAATCGCAGTCAGCTGACTGTCCTGGTTCCACATTACTTGACCATCGCGTCGCAGATGTGCACAGATGGCTGCTCGCACCGGGTGATGCAAAGGTACGCGCTGCTTAGACCGGATAGGTCTTGTGCGCGGTGGTGCAGGCTGCGAACGAGGATCCGGACCAAAGTACCATCCACCTTCCAGGTCGCGATCTGCTTGTAGCTGCCGCTCCTTAGCGCGTCGCTCTTGTCCCTGAGCGCGTCGTCTGGCGCGGCTCTGCGTGCGGCTTTCCAGAGGGTAAGAGCGAAGAGGTTGGATGGACATCTTCTCCTCCTCTTCCTCCCCAGCGCTATCTTCTGGTTCGGACTTTTGAGTGAACGAGGGAGGTTCTTCTTCCCGCGGTGCCGCATGGGCGTTGGTGACGTTCGCTGGTGCTGCCACTGCTTCATTACCTTCCAGGATCGGCCGCAGACGATGGCGTTGCTGTTTCTGAATGGTCAGTAGCAGTTCCAGGTGGGTTTCCTCCTGGATGGTTTTCAGGGGAGTCGGCTCCACTCCTTCTGTCACCGTTGTCAGCACACTTGGATTGTTCTCCGATCTGGCGGCGGCCAGCTGTCGCTCCATCAACTGCTGCGTGAAGTTGAGCGACCGCTGGGAGTCCTCGAGGTCAGAAATGTCCCCAGAAGTTGCGGGCTGAGAACTGGATGGAGATAAGGTCAAATCCAGAGTTGTCGCGGGATTCGCATCTGATGGTTCCGCTGAGTCCGGGGAGAGTGAATCACCACTTGCTGTTGAGGGTAGAGCCAGGTGAGCAGCCTCCTCCGCCGCTTCCCTTTCTCGCTGGTTCCATTGGTGCACCCTGTATAGACTGCACCATGCGTCTGGAATTCCTACATCTCCACCAGAACCTGGGATAGTACCGCACTCGGTCTCCAGAGATAGCTGAACTGCTCCTTCGGTTATCGTTAGGTCAGGGGTGACCTTCCCATGCCATCTGTACCAGCGGCGGCGATGTCTGCGCCACCCTTCTGGTACCCATGCATTTCTCCATTTCTCATTCTCCTTTACCAGCGCTGCCGCGGCCATGTGCTCCGGGTGCGTCATCTCTCTCCAAGCACGCGTGCGATCCGCCAGTGACTCTGCTCGAAGTCCTGGTGGTTCATCTCCCAGCCTCGTAACCTCTGCCTGTGCTGCAGTTGGTCTCGTACCGTCTTCGGAGTTCTGCTGCGAGGTTTTCCAGTGCGCTTGCGCGCTGCACTCGTAGTGCGCTCTGCGCTTGAGGACGCCCTCTCTGCCAAGGCTGGACACGCTGCTGGTCGAGACGTCGAAGGAAACACCTCAGGTCGAAGTTTAAAAGGTGGGGGTTCTGAAGCTGGACCCGTTTTTGAAGTTCCACCCCCTTCCTCCCCACTGTCGTCCAGAGGGTGTGAAACCGCGGGTAGCGTTACATCCTGAATCCGCTGCCTCAAGGCTCGCATACGCTCTACCGGAGCTTTTCTCGGTACCCGCGGTCGAGGAGTTTTCCGCCAGGGGGTGTTGAGTGGGTTGAAGGTCCACTGGTTCTCCTCTTCCTGACCATCATCCTCATCCAGTGCTGCCAGTACTGATGTCTCAGGGTTAGGGTTAGGGTTAGGGTTCGGGTTCGGGTTAGGGTTAGGGTCTGTGGGGTCAACGCGGGGCGTTTCGCCACACTCGCGTTGTGGAGCCTGACGGCGATCACCAGTTCCAAAGGAGCGATCTACACTGAACATAACGGGAGGCTTGGAGCGCTCAGGCGACGAAGTGGGTGACCTTCGTGGCGACCGCTGATGGCGCCGGGACACTAAGTGATGTTCTCGCCGGCCCTGCTCAGTGGAAAGGTTCGCTGTGGAAACAGCGGTACTGGTCAACGAGGGTTCATCCCGTAGGGTTCTGGTTCTGTCGAGATGGCGTTGTCGCCTCTGATCGGCAGACCAGGTGAATCCGTACCCTCGAGCGGCCAGAGGGTTGGGGGGTGGCGGAGGCTCTTTCTGGAGATTCCCCCGGTTGTGGGCGAAGGCTGTACTCCTTGCCCAGGGGCGGTTACCCATACCGCCCTGTCGCCGGCGTCCCGCCGGCAGGAAGACACTCAGTCTTCCTCCTCCGCAGATTGCTGACCCGAGGAGGACGCTGCGGCCGATTCCTCGTTCTGAAAATACTCCAGCGCTTCCGCTTCATCTTCCAAATCCTCCCATTCTGTTTCCAGCGCTGCGATATGAGATTCATTTGCAGCGCGGCGGCGTGCCAAACGAGCTGGGGCGTCAGCAATCCAGGCTCGTTTCTTGGCCTCGTCGGGACAGTTAGCCCATAAATGGGAGTCAGAGTTGCAGACGTAGCATCGGCGTGGCGGCCTGGTCAATCCTGCCGGGCTGGGCGGCACGGCGTGCTGCACCCTGAGGTCGGCGGGGTCGAGGTCAGTAGCATCTTCCTCCCCAGCGTCCTGCACGGCGTTAAGTCTGGAGGACGAGCGACCATTCCTCCAGGCAGGACTTCGGTTCGCAGGTGCAGAGACGGGAGAGGTTCGCGCTGCGGTCAGAGCTTCACTGCGCTCCAATTTGGTGGCCACAGTGATGATATGCTGCAGCGCGGTGGATCCGGGATGATTGCTTTCCCAATCCGCTGGACTTTGCAGATCCAACCGATCCTCAATACAGTAATCACTCACCTTTAAGAAAACCCGGCGATAAGAAACCAGCCAGCTTTTGGGGGAGGGGGGGGGTACCGAAGTTGTCGAGAAAAGCTGGCTGGTTTTTTTGAGCTATGGAATCCTCGAAAATAAGAAATATGGGTGCGGGCGCCGCAGGCGGAAAATTTTGAAAATGTCGCCTTTTTAAGTGTGTATCATTGGACTTTTAAGAGAATTGCTGGCTGATTGAAAGAAAATACTTGCTAATTCTTACCGATTCCATAGGACGCTGGCGCTGGCGGGGGGGGTACGCAAGTTGGTGGAATTAGCTGGCTGACCCCAAATCTCCGGTTTTCTTAAAGGTGAGTGATTACTGTAAGGCGATCCATCACAGCTTGCTTCAGTCGCAGTCCAGACCAGAACTGATATAATAGCTGCTGTTGGCTGATGGCGTGGCAGTTGGGCATGGCGTCTGCCAATAACTGGGCTACCTCGTGCCAGGATACCAGACGAGTAGCGAACAAACGCGCAGTCTCTTCTCGTCGCTGCGCCATGCGCATCACGGTCCCCGCTAGTCCTACCAGCGCGATGTCATCCAGTACGCTCCTGGCTACGTCGGCCAGGAAAGGCGCCAAGGTGGCGTAACGCCGGGTCCAGGCCTCCGAGTTCAACATTCCACCTTGCTTGAGAAAAGTTAGGGATCGCGGCTGTAGTTTGCGTTGCGCCACTTCCTTCAAGATCTCCGGCATGGTGATCATGGTCAGGTCTAGGCGATAAGCACTCATGCGACCCAGGGCGAAGGTGACTACGCCCATTGACAGAAAATTGACCAGCGCTTCAGAAAAAGGTGGAAGCGCGGTAATATCAGCGTCAGTGGTGATTAGTTCAGCGGAGGAGGGGTACATAGGAATGTCTCTGATCAGCTTGAGCACATCAGCCACTGTCTTGGATTCTCGGTAGACATCACTTGGGGAAGCCGCTCCCATAAGATCGTGGTGCCCTGGGAGTTGAGAAAGGCGCTGGTCCACTGGCAGGAGTCCCGGGGCCGCTGGCAAGGAATTTCCAGGCGATCTGTACTCTGCTGCGCTGGGAACACCAGAGGGAAACCGATTGACGCCCAGTCTAGCCGGGACTGTGGCGGGAGTTGGGTGGTTGCCAGCCGCCATTCCTCTAAACAAGTACGCCTCGGAAGATGAAAATGCTGCCCAAATTTGGAGTCCCAGGGGGTCAAATTCTGTCAACTCGGACTCTAAGGCATTTTCCGCGATGGTTACCCATGAGTACAAGGGCAGGCGTCTCTGCTGAGTTCCAGTACGGCTTCCCGCGCAACGCCGCGCTTCATCCACTTGCGTTTTCTCCACTTCCAGAGTGAAAGCGTCACTGTCCTCAATCTCAGTCAGGCGCACAGGAGTATGCACTGACCCATGCTGCGCCAGGTCTTGGATGTCCACTCCGATGTGCCGCATAGTCATCCAAATCCGATTGGTATCGGTTATGAAGTGACTGGCGCTTCCAGGCATGGTTGGCAGTCGGTAAGAGTATTGTGCCTCAGCGCCGTGGCTGACAGTAACTGCGGAGGAAGAGGACAGGTGATTTCTCAACCAGAAGGAGGCTCCTTCTAAAGTCCATAGCAACACGTCTAGACGCCTGTGTCGTGGTTCACCATTGTCTGAAGGCGGGGGCGAGTTTCCTGGTGACGGTTGATCAGGCTCAGCGGAGTCAGAGGGCGATGAGCCGGTAGCCGGTGGATCTGGCTGAAATGGTGCCGGCGCCGGATGAGCCGGTGCCGGATCCGGCTGGGCCGGTGCTGGAGCCGGTTGAGCCGGTGCGGGAACCGGTTGAGCCGGTGCTGGTACCAGCCAGGGACCTGATCCAGCTGCTGGCGCCGGTGCACCTGGTAAACCGCTCGCCCATCCTAAGGTGTGCTGGTAGGGCGTCATAGGTGGAGCGCCCGCTGCTGGTAGAACCGAAGTCAGATGTGGATAGTGTTGGAGCACTTGCTGATGCAGATTTTGCATGTACTCTGATACCTCTAACATCATCTGATTCTGCATTAGGGATTGATGCTGAGAGTTCAGTGCGGGGACAGAGGCATCTGAGGGCGTTCTCGCTGAGGCGGGGTCAGAGAAGAGTGCTCTGCGCTGTTCTGCCAGGCGCTGCTGGTTCTGTTCCCATCTCTGATGGCGCCTCTCCCGGCGAGAAAGCTGGTTCACTGAGTCTGAGTTCAGAGGTAAGTTTCTGACTGGAATTCTGCTGAGGACATCTGCTTGAGAAGGGGGTTCGATGACTGGTAGGTTGCGGTTAAGATGCGGCTGGTAGGCTGCGAGTCCAATGCTACGCCTGAGTGCGAGGTCTGCGTAACTGACTGAGCTGACTGGCTGCTCCGTAGTTGTTGAGGTCAGCGAGGTAGTCAAAGGTCTGGACTCGCGGTTCAACAGGGACTCGGGCATATCCGTAGTTGTTGAGGTCAGCGAGGTAGTCAAAGGTCTGGACTCGCGGTTCAACAGGGACTCGGGCATATCCGTAGTAGTTGAGGTCAGCGAGGTAGTCAAAGGTCTGGACTCGCAGTTCAACAGGGACTCGAGCATATCCGTAACCGTAGCCGCCTCCGTAGTCGCCTGAGTCAGTGAGGGCGTCAGTGAAGTTGCCTCGCTGTCTATTTCGGACTCGAAAGTCACCGATAACCTTGCCATAGAGTCACCGATCACCTTAGGTTCTGTAACGGTATCGGTAATCGGTGAGGTCAGCGAATGCTCCGAACATGCTATGCTTATGTGGCGTGGGCCACCTGTCAAGCCGGAGCCACCTGTCCTCCCCGCTGCCCCCACCTCCCCGTTGCTTGTTGAGGAGGGAGTTGGATGCATTGAGTGTGCCATGAGTTCGCCAGCAATGCTTTGGTGCGTGTCCTCTGACCTCCCCGCTGCCCCCACACCCCCTTGGTTAGGGCGCGGAGTCCAGGCGAGATTCTCACCCGGCTGCTGGCGCTTTCGCCAGTTGGCCACATCAGAGCGGGAAGGAAATTGACGAAGTCCTGGTTTCTGCTCATTCGCCTCATTCTGCATGTCCTGCTCACATGCTGCAATTTTGACCTCGGTCATTTCGCGCACGGCGATCGGGTCGCGAGGTGGTCGGTCAGCCGGTAGAGGTTGTCCCACAGAGGCTGCTCCCGCGGACTCAGCCTGAAGCGCGTTCTCGCTGAATGGCGTGGGCAGCTGGCCGTGCGGGGAGGTCATCACCGTAGCTCCAGACCAAGTGTGTGGAGTCCTGTAGGAGTTCAAAGGACTTCGCGGTCTTGGAGCTGGAGGACTCATGTCGCGCGTCCGTGGTGGGCTCCTGCAGCGCGGCGGTGGCGGGGTCCGGTCTCGAGTCCGAGGCGGGCTTCGCTGGCGCGGAGCTGGAGGGCTCAGGTCGCGGCTTCCTGGCAATCGCAGGATGCCAGGGGAAGGAGAGGTCAAGTTGACATACCGCTGGGGAGTCGCCCTCATGTTTCACCCTGCACCAGGGGTGTCAACAGTCAGCACCCTTGGTGACGCCGCTCTTGCATGACGCAGGGGCGGATTAGGGCGCGGTTTAGGTACCGTTACAGCCTCCTCCAGGGAAGGTGTCACACAAGCGGTTCCAGAGTCCAGAGCCAGAGGAGTCACGCTGTTAAACTCAGGAGCATCAGCTGACAGGGTCGACTTCTTCTTGGGTATCTGGAAGCTTGGCGCACCTGCTGCTGTCGCAGCCTGTGGCGGCTACCCGGAGAGGGCGCCTTGTAGGTGCCCTTCGCCCCCTTGCCAGTGGTTCCAGTGGCTGCAGCACCTCTCGTGCTGCGCTGGCTGGCCTGTCGTCCCCTTGTACGCCTGGGAGTCGACGTGGGCGACGTTGGAGGTGAGCGTCCCGTGTTGGCGTTTTGCATCATGTTGAAATTAAGAGTGGCAAAGTGTAAATCTGACCGTTGGGGAAGTCAAATCTGTCCAATTTGGCAAATCCCCCCAGAACACTCAGAAAAATATTTCCTCGTAGCAGTGGAAGTCGTGGTGAACAGCGAAATATGCTTTCCAGAGTGAAATGCAGTTTTTGGTGGCCAAATTTCAAAAATGGAGTGTTGATCGGCAGTTTGGCTAATTTCTTGGCGGCCATCCCGGAGCAATCCAGACTAATTGGCCAGGTCCCAGTATTGGAGACTATTTTTTTCCTTCAAAGAATATAAAAAAATAGAAAACTATCCTTCTGGGCTCCCGTTTCCTTCTATGTAGTCTGATGGGCTCAAATTTGTCTAATTTTGCTCTGCCGTGCCGGTTGGCCATCCCAATTTAAAATGTAGCGATCTATGAGGACCCAGGTCTCGGGGCCAGGTTCCAAACGACAAAAAACTATCAAGAAACGTCTGGAATTTTTGTGCCTACGTTAAAACTGTCTCCGAGGTCCTCTTTTTCTCAATCTGACCACTGGTCCACTTTTCACTCTCCGTTCGGGTCAATCTGGCTGTTAATCCCGGTAGATTTGAGTTGCTGGCGGCTTCTTTTCCCACTTTCTGACCACTTTGCAGCATAACAGTTTTGAAAAATCGCCTGTTTGCATGCAGGGTGAAAGTCAGGGGGCAAAAGGGCGCAGAGCAATACCACTTCCAAGTGAAGACTTCTTGAGCACGTGACTGTATCCGAGCCGGAGCTCAAGGGTCAGTCAGAGGTAAATCTGCTTCAATCTTGGGGCACAGGTCCGTAGTCGGCAATTTTGCAGTGTACAAAATTGAAATGTTCTAGATAAACAGTTGAACAAGGCTACAATTCAAGCAATTGCAATATCTTTATGGCAGGAAAGATTGACCAGTAATTTAACAGGTTGAGCAACAGCTCCTCCAAATAGTTACTTCAAGTTAGAACAGCCTCCAAATGGGCAAAATTCAGGTCTTATACTTTCAAGGCGCGCAGTTCATATCTCTAATCGATATGTCCCATGTCGGCTGGCATATCATCATCTGCCACCTATACAAATCCTAATCAGAGAATCTGCATTTGGACAATCCTAATCAAGACAGTTGATTTCATTGTCCCTTGCTGATCTTTGCTTTCTTCCTACGAGGAGCCACGTCAAGCCCTTCTTCTTCTTCACTGTCACTTCTTATGGAATACTTCAATTGAGTTATATACTCATGTGTCCAACATCTCGGATATTTCCTAGGTTGCCTCTTCGTCTCTTCAGACACCCCAGCCTTATTCTCACCCATTGAAGTCAATCCAGTATCTGACTCATAAGGTTTCTTCGGTGGTGCATGAACAGTCTCCACCAC
>LGRX02027814.1:0-28732 GCA_001247695.2 Cymbomonas tetramitiformis | reverse complement strand
GCCGGTGGATCTGGTTGAAATGGTGCCGGCGCCGGATGAGCCGGTGCCGGAGCCGGCTGGGCCGGTGCTGGAGCCGGTTGAGCCGGGGCGGGAACCGGTTGAGCCGGTGCTGGTACCAGCCAGGGACCTGATCCAGCTGCTGGCGCCGGTGCACCTGGTAAACCGCTCGCCCATCCTAAGGTGTGCTGGTAGGGCGTCATAGGTGGAGCGCCCACTG
The DNA here is from genome assembly GCA_001247695.2 of Cymbomonas tetramitiformis. Taxonomy (NCBI): domain Eukaryota; kingdom Viridiplantae; phylum Chlorophyta; class Pyramimonadophyceae; order Pyramimonadales; family Pyramimonadaceae; genus Cymbomonas; species Cymbomonas tetramitiformis. The sequence goes on along the minus strand of LGRX02027814.1, from coordinate 28,515 downwards.
CTGGTAGAACCGAAGTCAGATGCGGATAGTGTTGGAGCACTTGCTGATGCAGATTTTGCATGTACTCTGATACCTCTAACATCATCTGATTCTGCATTAGGGGTTGATGCTGAGAGTTCAGTGCGGGGACAGAGGCATCTGAGGGCGTTCTGGCTGAGGCGGGGTCAGAGAAGAGTGCTCTGCGCTGTTCTGCCAGGCGCTGCTGGTTCTGTTCCCATCTCTGATGGCGCCTCTCCCGGCGAGAAAGCTGGTTCACTGAGTCTGAGTTCAGAGGTAAGTTTCTGACTGGAATTCTGCTGAGGACATCTGCTTGAGAAGGGGGTTCGATGACTGGTAGGTTGCGGTTAAGATGCGGCTGGTAGGCGGCGAGTCCAATGCTACGCCTGAGTGCGAGGTCTGCGTAACTGACTGAGCTGACTGGCTGCTCCGTAGTTGTTTAGGTCAGCGAGGTAGTCAAAGGTCTGGACTCGCGGTTCAACAGGGACTCGGGCATATCCGTAGTTGTTGAGGTCAGCGAGGTAGTCAAAGGTCTGGACTCGCGGTTCAACAGGGACTCGGGCATATCCGTAGTTGTTGAGGTCAGCGAGGTAGTCTAAGGTCTGGACTCGCTGTTCAACAGGGACTCGAGCATATCCGTAACCGTAGCTGCCTCCGTAGTCGCCTGAGTCAGTGAGGGCGTCAGTGAAGTTGCCTCGCTGTCTATCTCGGACTCGAAAGTCACCGATAACCTTGCCATAGAGTCACCGATCACCTTAGGTTCCGTAACGGTATCGGTAATCGGTGAGGTCAGCGAATGCTCAGAACATGCTATGCTTATGTGGCGTGGGCCACCTGTCAAGCCGGAGCCACCTGTCCTCCCCGCTGCCCCCTCCTCCCCGTTGCTTGTTGAGGAGGGAGTTGGATGCATTGAGTGTGCCATGAGTTCGCCAGCAATGCTTTGGTGCGTGTCTTCTGACCTCCCCGCTGCCCCCACACCCCCTTGGTTAGGGCGCGGAGTCCAGGCGAGATTCTCACCCGGCTGCTGGCGCTTTCGCCAGTTGGCCACATCAGAGCGGGAGGGAAATTGACGAAGTCCTGGTTTCTGCTCATTCGCCTCATTCTGCATGTCCTGCTCACATGCTGCAATTTTGACCTCGGTCATTTCGCGCACGGCGATCGGGTCGCGAGGTGGTCGGTCAGCCGGTAGAGGTTGTCCCACAGAGGCTGCTCCCGCGGACTCAGCCTGAAGCGCGTTCTCGCCGAATGGCGTGGGCAGCTGGCCGTGCGGGGAGGTCATCACCGTAGCTCCAGACCAAGTGTGTGGAGTCCTGTAGGGGTTCAAAGGACTTCGCGGTCTTGGAGCTGGAGGACTCATGTCGCGCGTCCGTGGTGGGCTCCTGCAGCGCGGCGGTGGCGGGGTCCGGTCTCGAGTCCGAGGCGGGCTTCGCTGGCGCGGAGCTGGAGGGCTCAGGTCGCGGCTTCCTGGCAATCGCAGGATGCCAGGGGAAGGAGAGGTCAAGTTGACATACCGCTGGGGAGTCGCCCTCATGTTTCGCCCTGCACCAGGGGTGTCAACAGTCAGCACCCTTGGTGACGCCGCTCTTGCATGACGCAGAGGCGGATTAGGGTGCGGTTTAGGTACCGTTACAGCCTCCTCCAGGGAAGGTGTCACACAAGCGGTTCCAGAGTCCAGAGCCAGAGGAGTCACGCTGTTAAACTCAGGAGCATCAGCTGACAGGGTCGACTTCTTCTTGGGTATCTGGAAGCTTGGCGCACCTGCTGCTGTCGCAGCCTGTGGCGGCTGACCCGGAGAGGGCGCCTTGTAGGTGCCCTTCGCCCCCTTGCCAGTGGTTCCAGTGGCTGCAGCACCTCTCGTGCTGCGCTGGCTGACCTGTCGTCCCCTTGTACGCCTGGGAGTCGACGTAGGCGACGTTGGAGGTGAGCGTCCCGTGTTGGCGTTTTGCATCATGTTGAAATTAAGAGTGGCAAAGTATAAATCTGACCGTTGGGGAAGTCAAATCTGTCCAATTTGGCAAATTCCCCCAGAACACTCAGAAAAATATTTCCTCGTAGCAGTGGAAGTCGTGGTGAACAAAGAAATATGCTTTCCAGAGTGAAATGCAGTTTTTGGTGGCCAAATTTCAAAAATGGAGTGTTGATCGGCAGTTTGGCTAATTTCTTGGCGGCCATCCCGGAGCAATCCAGACTAATTGGCCAGGTCCCAGTATTGGAGACTATTTTTTTCCTTCAAAGAATATAAAAAAATAGAAAACTATCCTTCTGGGCTCCCGTTTCCTCCTATGTAGTCTGATGGGCTCAAATTTGTCTAATTTTGCTCTGCCGTGCCGGTTGGCCATCCCAATTTAAAATGTAGCGATCTATGAGGACCCAGGTCTCGGGGCCAGGTTCCAAACGACAAAAAACTATCAAGAAACGTCTGGAATTTTTGTGTCTACGTTAAAACTGTCTCCGAGGTCCTCTTTTCTCAATCTGACCACTGGTCCACTTTTCACTCTCCGTTCGGGTCAATCTGGCTGTTAATCCCGGTAGATTTGAGTTGCTGGCGGCTTCTTTTCCCACTTTCTGACCATTTTGCAGCATAACAGTTTCGGAAAATCGCCTGTTTGCATGCAGGGTGAAAGTCAGGGGGCAAAAAGGGCGCAGAGCAATACCACTTCCAAGTGAAGACTTCTTGAGCACGTGACTGTATCCGAGCCGGAGCTCAAGGGTCAGTCAGAGGTAAATCTGCTTCAATCTTGGGGCACAGGTCCGTAGTCGGCAATTTTGCAGTGTACAAAATTGCAATGTTCTAGATAAACAGTTGAACAAGGCTACAATTCAAGCAATTGCAATATCTTTATGGCAGGAAAGATTGACCAGTAAATTAACAGGTTGAGCAACAGCTCCTCCAAATAGTTACTTCAAGTTAGAACAGCCTCCAAATGGGCAATATTCAAGTCTTATACTTTCAAGTCGCGCAGTTCATATTCTCTAATCGATCTGTCCCATGTCGGCTGGCATATCATCATCTGCCACCTATACAAATCCTAATCAGAGAATCTGCATTTGGACAATCCTAATCAAGACAGTTGATTTCATTGTCCCTTGCTGATCTTTGCTTTCTTCCTACGAGGAGCCACGTCAAGCCCTTCTTCTTCATCACTGTCACTTCTTATGGAGTACTTCAATTGAGTTATATACTCATGTGTCCAACATCTCGGATATTTCCTAGGTTGCCTCTTCGTCTCTTCAGACACCCCAGCCTTATTCTCACCCATTGAAGTCAATCCAGTATCTGACCCATAAGGTTTCTTCGGTGGTGCATGAACAGTCTCCACCACAGAGGCTGGGGCATCCTCAGATATGGCCTCAGACTTCTGCTCGGTAATAGGCTGATCATCGGGCTGAACAGGTGAGGTCGGGGAGGTGCCCTTTGGTACCCAGTGAAGTTCACCCTTCTCATCCATGATCAATTGCAGTCCCAGTCTCTTCAACCTTCGAGCTTCAGCTTGTTCTTCATCATCGTCAGCTACCAAGTCATCGAACTCGCTGACGTCATCCTCGGTGTCATCATATTCAGGCGAAGTTGGCTCCCATTTCGGACTGGCAGTGTCCATGTCATATATGACACCCGCGTCATCTTTGTCATCCGAATCTGGTAGCTTCTCCTTACTGTTAGTGACACCTGCGTCATCATTGTCATCAGAATCTGGTAACTTCTCCTTACTCCAGGACACAGCGCCTGTACCCGAATCTTCACTGTTCGTAGGCGCTGAGTGTGTAGGCTTACGCCCCTTGTAGGGAATTCCACGATATTCGTCATCGTCAATCACAATCGTCGGATTCCAGTACGCGATCCCAACGCGGCTGATCGGTAATGAGAATGGCGCTACCGGCGCCTTCAACTGAGTGGCGTCTTCTAGAAACCAGCCGCCGCCCCTATTACGCTCCCAGCGGCGTAGCGCACCAGAAGGGTGTACGATAATATGCTGCCAGCTATAATCAAGTCCAGGCTTTCGCTCCCCATAGTACGAAGTCAATGGCTCGGGAGTCCCCTTCCGAGCCCATTGCCATCTCACTGCCCCAGTATGCATAAATACAATATGCCAATCGAATGGCTTGGCCGGGCTATTGTTCCCTGGCACATCCTGGCCCTCCAGGATCATCACCCCCCGAGCCTCCGGGACCTCCATGACTGCTGACACCGGGCTCCTCCGGGGACTCGTTTGGCTCCGAGTGCTCAGGTTGAGGGACCATCCCCCCCCCGTCTCCTGGTGTGTCCGCTGCAGCAGCGAGCGGAGGCGGTGACACTTTCTACCGGAAAGTTGTCGAAAGCACCGGGCCACACGTCCGCGGAGCAAAAACCACACACCGGCAGGTACACAGTCTTCAGGAGTGCCACTACACTTTTCCTAGTGCCCACCTGACATGTCCACATATGCACCGGACTCTCCGCGTGCCCGCACCCGCAACGAGCGCAGTTCTCTGCGACGGGCACTAAGGCCGCCGTGAGACTGTGAATCACCTGGGACCCGAGGACTCTGTCATCGTCCGAGACTCTCGCTTTCAGGCATTGCCTGATCTGACTGGTAGGATGCACGCACCCAGCGACCTGACCAAGGGAGCGATACCTACGGGCGGCGTCGTAAAACAGGCGCTGGGCGTCGACCCCCGGTTTGCCATGCTCGACCACGTGTTTCCGGAGGGCGGCGCAGACTTTCACTGGAAGGGAAATATAGTCCCATGAGTGCGGCGGAAGCGATGCCACGCCCGCGTGTGACTCCTCCGGCGGGCTATGAACGCCCCGGTTCTCGACGTCACAGGTGACGACGGAAGCCGGCTCTACCAGCTCATGTCCCTCTCGGGAGATGGGCGTCTCCTGAACCGGACTCGACACTGCCGCCGCGGGCCCTCGAGCGTCTGACTCCACGGGCCCCGAGGGCGAAGCCTGAACCAGGGCGAGCCTTTGGACTTGTGACTCTATGACCGCCTGCAGCCTCTCCTCTAGCTGGGCCTCAGCCGACCTCCGATCTGCCTGCTCGCCGCTCGTCAGCAGCTACCTGCTGAGCGACGCTCTCGTCGACAGCCAACTGCCTGGCAGTCTCCCGGGCTTCTGCGGCCAGCCGGTCTGCAGCCCAGCGCTCTTCGACAGCGCGTTGCTCGGAGGCCCTGCGTTCCTCGGCAGCGCGCTGATCGGAGACCCTGCGCTCCTCGGCAGCTCTTTGACTCTCTTGGAGTTGCCGAGACAGCTGTTCCAGGCGAGCCTCGGCAGCTGCCTCCCGAGCTTAAGACTCCTTCTGCCAGGCTTCCTTCAGCTCTTGCAGGTCCTGACTGTTCCTGCTCCAGGTGGACTCCGGGGACGACGGCGTGTCCCCTGAGGAAGTCGGACCGGGATGCGGGGCCGAGGGTGCTCGACTGGACTTCCTGGACTGCGAGGCACCGGGCGACTGGGGCCGCTCGGCCTAGGCGCCTGAGTCCTAGGCCTTGGAGGTTCCGCGGGATGCTCCTCCTCCGATGAGGACGAGAGGGGAGCAAACCGGTTTGACCAGTTCCCACCGGGGGCAGCGGAACTCGGAGGTGCTGTACCTGACTTTCTAATACCCCTGTGTGACTTCCGGGTGCGGCCGCTCATTCTGACGGCAGCGACGACCGCTCTCCTTACCTCCTGGAGGTCCACTCCTCGGCGTACTATCTCCCCTGGTCTGCTGACGTTGATGGCAAAGGCAGAGAATCTACACCTCCCGAGGGAGTTGTGAGGGTCCTCGCGCTTTTGCTGCATCAATCCCTTGGACTCGGAGACTGACTGCTGGTGGATCTCCAGGCGATAAGCGCCGTCGTCGGAGAGCCCATGGTCCTTAAACTGGAACCACATTACCCCTGACAGCGGGTGGTCTTTCCCCAGGCGCTTTAGGCCTCGACGGATGTCTTGCCACCAAGACTCCTGGTCGGAATCCGAGCAGGAGCTGACGTCGGATGAGGTTCCCGCTTTCCCTACTGGACGGCGGGCACTCGTTCCCTGGGACGAGTCCGAGCTGACTGGGGTCGTCCTGGGGAGTCGGCGCCACTCGCGGAGACACCTTCTGACCATCTGAGTCATCCGGTGGCTCCGGGCTCCAACCCACCAGGTGCTCCTCTCCTTGGCGAGCATCGTTTGCTGGTGCCATGCCATGAAGGCGGCCCCAGCTCGACGTCGACTGCCCCTGCGCCACAGACCCTGTGACTGGACGACACGCCGGCGCCATGCCGCGAAAGCGGACTCGACTCGACGCCGACTGCCTCTGACAAACAGGCCCTGAAGTTGGGCGACCTGCTGGGTGACGTCCTTCCAAGCTTGGAATGCCAGGCGCTGGAGTTCGCGCTGATGATGCGCTGACCGGTCCGCTCTGGCCTTCCATGCGACCCACGCAAGCCGCGCGGTTGCGCGCTGACGAGCTAGCAGGGAGACTCTTGCACGTCGTTGCGCTGAGTCCAGCGCCCAAGTGCTCCATTGACGGAGGGCCAATGCGAGCATGGATTGACGTCGCTCCCCTCGCCAAGCTGGCTCGGGCCGGATGCGAGACTCGTGCTCCCGTGTGCCCGTTCACCTCTTGTGTGCGAGCACAAGCAGCTACACCGGCCGAAGCGCGGCAATTTCCGGAATAGGGGGGACTAGAGGGCTACACTAGAGGCACGCAAGATCCCAAACCGATCCCGAAATTCAGCAAAAGCTACGCAATTTTAAAAAATTGCGCAGCGCTTCCGCCGCGAAGGGTCGGAATTGCCGAAATTCTGAAGCGATTTGGTTCTCAGCGCCTGCGGAACGCCGAAATCTCGGCTATGCGTGCGTGCGTATGCGTGCTAACAGAAGGGGCAACGCTCGCACCTCAAAAGATTGTCGTTGGGCTGAATTCCTCCACGCCAACGCGGTCCCAAGAGTACCTGGAACCCTCAAACACACCCACCGCCGCGCAACGCAAGCAAAAGAACAGGCATTCTCGATTTCGTAGAAAGGGTCTACGCTAGCTAATCACGCGAGGCAAGGTGGCATCTGATCAGAATTCGCGCAAAAAAAAACAGGGAAGCAACGTGAACACACGGACTAATTACCATTTTGTAGGAGTCTACACTCTTGCTTCTTCTCTTCTTTACGGTTTCGGACTTATCTCTACTTATTAAACGACCGCACGAGGTATGGTTTCGGTTGGTCTACTATCGGAATTCGGTTTCGTAATTCTTTCTATCTAGTATGCTTTTGCTTTCAGTGCATGCTTTCAATACACAATATACAGCAGTTACGGCTTTTTACTTTTATGTTACAATTCTCAGTTCAGTTCTCATCTCCGAAACTGGTTACACTTAGAGTTCTTATACATTCAGGAACTCTTTCCATAACTTAACTGTACTGAGTACTCCGTACAACAGTCTAGGCACCTCACATCAACATCATTCTGATCGGTCCTACTGTACTCCGTACTGAGTACTCTTGCGTTTTGTACTTAGCCGTTTTTCTTGCTCTTGTGCTTGCCTCCTAGCACACCATTCGAGCTGGTGTACGGACACGCGCCAGCAACCCAGCTGGACCTCTTCATGGACGCAGCACTGGAGGGAGGCGCAAAGAGGAGAAAGGGAGGTCGCACGGCAGCGGACAAGCAAGGCACAGCACATCAGTTGGCCAAGCAGTTCGCGCAGTAGCTGCAGGCGGCACGAGAGGGTTTGCAAATGGATCAGCAGCGTATGATGGAGCAGTTTGATGCACGACACCGGCTCCAGCAGTATAAGGTAAATGATCAGGTGTGGGTGGATGGACAACACTTGACGTTGCCTGGTGACAGGGGCCTGAAACCCAAATTGCGCAAATTGCGGCACGGACCTCTGCGAGTGGTAGAATGTTTGTACAGCGACCGGCAGCAGGAGTTACCAGTGCAGGACCGAGGAGCCCCGTCAGCATACAGACTGGAGTTGCCCGTGCACTGGAAGGTACATGACACATTCACCGCAGACAGGCTCAGCCCAGTACAATCAGGTGCAAATCACTTTGTCAGCAGACGAGAAGAGATGGCACCGCCACCAGTAATGGTAGAGGGGCAAAAGGAGCGCGAGGTGGAGCGCATCATCCGCACACGCTTCAGGAAGCTAGGCGGGAAGACTGGCGGGTCAGTGCAGGAGTGGTTGACCAAGTGGAAAGGATTGCCACACAGTCACAGCCAGTGGCGAACCAGAGAGGACCTGGAGGGCAAGGGAGGCAGGCTGGAGCCTTTGAGAGCCTTTGAGGCCGATGAGGAAAAGCAGAGGAAGGCCCCAGAAAAGAGGCGTAGGGAAACGCACGGCCAGCAGCAGGAGCAGAGGGCTCAGCTCATGGCAATGGGAGCCCCCACCCCGAAGGTTTACAGTAAGGGTGCCAGTCAGGTCTATCAGCCGCATCTCACGACGGTGCAACATCCTGTGAGGATCCTCGTCCTCTTCTGTGGGACTGGGTCTGTAGAACAGCAGTTCCAACGGCAATTCGACGGCTGCGAAGTGGTGACAGTGGATATTCTTCCTAAGTGGCAAGCAACATGCACCGAGGACATTCTCCACTGGAACTACTAACAGGCTGTACCCCCGGCACCATTTCGACGTGATCTGGGCGAGCCCACCATGTAAGGAGTACAGCAAGGCCAAGACTAGGGGAGTACCGGACCTGGAGCTGGCTGATCGGCGAGTGAAGCGTACCCGGCAGATCATCGAGTACTACGATCCAGCATACTACTTCATTGAGAACCCGGCTGGAGATGCACTGCGAGGGCTGCACACGCGATCTGTGATGAAGGGTTTGCCCGATCCTCACCCCGTCTCTTACTGTAGGTATGGAACGCCCTACATGAAACCTACACATATCTGGACGAACGCCGTGTTACCCGTACCCCTGCTGCAGTGTACCCAGGCAACAGCATGTCCCGCGAGAGCTGTGCTAGGAAAGCACGAGAACACATCGCAGGAAGGAGTTTCGGCGTCCAGAACACGAGGCATGGGGTTAGCCCAAGCTGTATGGCTACTGCCCGGTGGTATGGTACTGTCACAAGTACCAAAATGTATGCTTTATTATGGGCACTAGATGGGGTGTATGAGTCCCATGAAGGTTTTGAAAAATCATTTAGGACCCTTTTGAATTGTTATTGATGCTGAAATGTACTCTCGTGAACTTTAGGTATGTGTATGTGCGGTGTGCTTTTGGGGGGTGTAACGCCATAAAATTAATTAAATTTTCTGGTACTGTCACAAGTACCAAGCGCGCGGTGACTTAAAAGGGCACGCTATGTGGCCACGAGGTGGCATGCATGATGTCAAATTTCATTATTGGGATGTATCCTAAGTGGTCGTCATGCGTTGTGCCATTTGAACGTCTTTAACGCCAGTATTGGGATTCGATAACACCCAAGGGTGTGATAAAATGGCCTCTCAGCATTTTTTGTAGTAATATCGGGAGCGGTTTCGTACTTAAGTTCCATGTGTAGAGTCCAAGTACGGCAACTTCTCATGCATGTAAAGGTCTTGAAAAATCGATATATGGGTTTACTTTTGATGTCATAAACGCTGGTGAGGCGATCCGACGTTATAATATACTTATTTCGTAGCTTTAGTGCCACGACTAGGCTCCAAAATCGACGATAGCCCTCATACTTAAGGAATCTTGAGTTGGACCATTTGGTGGAGATGGGATGTTTAGCATGTCGCAGTTTCAGCGACGGGCAGTATGCCAACTGCCCCATGCTCACATCCATCATTGGCCATGTTATACAGCTTCAATTTGAGCCATCGCTGGGTTGAATAGAATCCCAAGTCTGTTCAAAAAGAAATCCGAAAGTAGCGCCATGATTTCGAAGACAAGTGAGACACCATTGTGTAACAAAAACTCCACCTTGTTGGCAATATGCATCCACTGGGAGGGCTACACGTAACCTATGGACCAATGGGGCATAATACAACTCAGTTTGGGTCGTTAAGGTAATGGTATATCATGGATATCACCATCAGGATGGAGGAGGATATCAAAAGAAATTCTGGCGTTTTGGTACTTGCGATAGTACCAGATTCGACTCTGGTACTATGACTAGTACCACTGGGCAGTAGCCATGTATACGCGATCCCCCGCACCTTGTTTGCACCACCTGTTCTGTGGGCTGAAGTTGGGTAAGCGCATGAGCGAGGAAAGCGCAGCAGGGTAGATATCTTCCGCGGAGGTGACTCGGCCCGCATTGGGAATTTACTTCGGCCACATTTCGGCCCGTCTCGGCCCGAACCCAAAATTGCCCGCCAAAATTGTCATACTTAAATTTTAATTTTAAGTATGACAATTTGTCAAAAATCGATAAAATTTTGGAAATTTATCGATTTTCCCCTCAATGCGACTCGGCCCATCCGCAACTTTTCCTTCGGCCCGCCTTCGGCCCGGGCCTCCGTGACATGGCCCCGGGCCGGCCAATTCCAGGAAGATATCTTCCCTGAAGCGCAGCAGCAGTCATGGACCTCATCGCCACTCTGACAGCGCAGACGGACGAGATCCCGATGCAGGAACAAGATACTGGGGTCTAAAACCCTCAGGGCGCAAAGCAGCGCAAGACCCGCAGAGCGAGAGGAGTACCAAGGCGACAGAACCGTTTAAGCGTTGGCAGCGTAATTCGGGGATGGAGCTTCGGGAAACCTCCAGCGCGGAAGGGGACTCAGACCCAAGGACTGGGGGGCACGGGACCCAAGAACCCGGGGCTTAGAAGCCAGGGGGACTCAGACCCAAGGACTGAGGGGCACGGGACCCGAGAACCCGAGGCTTAGAAGCCAGCATCACTGTGCATGTTTGTTGATCCCCAGACAATGTAAATACAGGCGAACACTAGACGCTAGCGAGGACGTAAGCGCGCGCCTAAAGGGGGGGGAGAGTTGTGCTAGGGTAAGTCACGAGACAGAACGACAGCGTGTCAGAATGACGAATGACGGGTACTATGACAGTCACCAATGACAGACGTTTATATGACCAGATGACGAGAGTGTCTGACAGAAATGACTGACAGAAATGCCTGACCCGAAAGTGAGTTTTGGTGGGAAAACCAGCAGTCGGAGAAATTGGAGGGAAAGCTGGTAGACCTCCAATATTGCCGAGTCAGCACAGTTATAATTATTCAGAGTGATATGGAGTGGCCTGGAATGATTGATAATATAACTGGGCTAGTCGGCAGATTCTATGATGTGACCGATCGAGTTTTCATGAAACATGATGGGACCTGACAGGAGTCGACATCGAGTTATGTTCGGAAGTTCGAGATCTGAAACCATGGCATAAGGCAGCCGAGCAGGCTGAATGAGTCAGTTTTGAATTTGTTACTGTGAACAGCCACACCTGGTTGTTTGTAACTTCGACATTAAAGAAAGATCCGATTCATATATATATATATATATCATGCTTACAGCAATATATATCTCTTTGTAGGACTGAACTAGGTTCCCTGCATTGTGTAAGTAGACTGAGAGGCTCTTAGAGAGCACCCCCGAACAGTTTCGTTCGCCGCTGGAACCCCAGCAGGCGTCGGTGACAATGGGCGGAGTTCACGGTGTGGGGGAGTCCCTCACCGCATATAGTAGTCGAAGTTGAGGTTCGACATCACTTGATCTAAATACATTTCTTCTTCGCTCTCGTGCTTACCGTAGTTAATTCGAAGCCTGAGGTCCGGATAGCGTTGTAGTCCACGCATCTGGGTTGCCTTAAACCCGTAACCGGTTATAACCTGGGGGTACGATTTTAGGTTATAACCTGGGTTATAACCCTCGCGATATCCCACCCCCCATACTTAATTAAGGCGGCTCACCCGTGGTGTGACATTTCTTCGTCGAAGCTTCGATTGGGCGCAAAAGCAGAATCGTGCGCCCTGTACTCATCATGCCACCCGAGTCTTCGAATCGGAGCAGATGTACAAACCACCATTGTGAGATAAGACGGAACGAAGCGGTGTCAAACGAACTGAAATTGTGCCAAAGGCTCAAACCATAGTGGTATACAACCGGCATACCTCGGAACTGCAATATCAGAATACACGAATAAACCGGCTTCGGAAACGGATAACTTTGATATATGATCATAATCTGAGATAATAGAAACCTAAAACCTCGGTCGGTCGGTCGGTCCGAACTACTGAGAACTGTACGAGTACTGCTACCGTCACTACATGCTACTGTCAAAAGCCAAAATATAACCGCAGGTTATAACCACGGAGTAAAAAATCGGTTACGATAACCGGGGTTATAACCGTGGGTGAGTGAGGTTATAGGCAACCCAGCCACGCATAGGCTTGTGGGTCGGAAATGCGAACGCGTCAAAGTAAGCCATTCACACTCAACGATTATTGGAAGTCGAGAGGGTAGGCGGTTGAAGGTACATGCATCGACACCAGCCCCAGCGAGGGCGGGTACAAAGTGATCGTAACCGTACCGCATCCAAGGTTAAGCCATACCATTCGTAGCACGTAATGCCAAAGCGACAAAAAATACCATGACGTGCGGCTTACCCCAAAAATGTTCCGCTAGCTTACATTCCTAGGGTTCCGCCCATGCGCGCATAGTAAGCACCACCGGACCTATACGGCTGACGGTAGTAAGCAAGTGGAAAATACTTGGAATGGGTTCACGACCTAGAGAGATATACCCGTTCGTTATACCTACTGTGTCAGAATACACACAAGAGCTGGGTCGTATATTCCGAGATGCCGTTAAGTGAAATAAACGGAAAACCGAAAAGACGGCTAACTCGAAACCTAAACCCCGAACTATTGTACAACTACTGGCTCGGACTTGTCACAGATCAAGAAATCTGACACGGGGGCTGCACCGAGACTCTCGGGAGACCTTCCTTTCAGATTCTGTCAATATATACATGATATTGCATAGATCGCTAACCTCTCTATGTCACCGCTCAGAAGAAGACCCCCGCAAGCACCACGCATATCCGCCCAACCTGGAGCTCACCCGACTATTGTACACATAGGGGCACCTCCTAAATACCTGATCTTGAGCAGGCGCATCCGCGTCAGTATATCCAATTCCAAAAAGTTGTAGCTCCGTCTACTTGGGTATTTTACGCTCTCCCTGTATGGACGCCATTCCGGGGGATGGACGCCGCTAAGGAGGGGAGAGTTGTGCCAGGAATACATTGCGTGAACCAGAGGTTACGAGCCATCGATCGCGACGATTGTCGACGAGACGCGCACATGAAATCGAATAGAAGGCATCTCGTAACTCCTCCAGACTGGTGCAGAAAATTTCAAAATCGACCTAAACCATAAAAAAACATTTCCGGAGGCTCTGGTCTCAGCTAGAGTATGCCATGAGCAACTACGAGGGAATTTTGTATTTCGTTCCCGACCGTTGGAAAATTTGACCGTCGTGAGCATGTGACTGTTAACCAAGACGATCTGGTACGCGATGATACATTGCTTATGTGCCAAGTAAGGGGCAAGCCGATACACGACTTAGGGTAAGTTGGGTCGCTACATGTTGTACGGTATGCTATGTGCACAATGTGTTGAATATTTGGGAACACGCGTGATAAAATTCCATAGCCATGAACAGTCCGTTCTCGGGTTCGCATCCTACAGATCTCCTGTCGGGCAATTATGACGGAATAGTGAAAAACGTGGTTCTGCTTGAGTTTTAGAAAGCATACTACTTCATCAGTAATAAGGTGGTTTAAGGCATGCTCCGTGGTAATAGTTTCTTAGCAAGAGATGAAATAAGCCTGGCAACATGCATTTGTCATAGAGGGCATTAAAAAGCCTAGTTGCATATTCGGAAATACACTCTGCATGTTCTAGTGCACCCGCAAGGAATTCTGCAATGCGACTTTGTTGAATGATGGTGGAGGAAATACATGCAAGCTCAACTACTCTCTCACAAACAATAAAGTTTCCGAATACCCCTCTCCCCACAGCCTAGCTGAACAGAAAACTGCGGTGCAATCACATCACAACTGCCTAACACCCTCCGAAGCCCTCCTCTTCGTGAACAGGCCATTGCACTCGCTAGGTTTCAACTCAAGCCCCTCTCAGGGTTATTGCTGGCGGTAACCCAGAGATGATGCAGGGCCTCCTCGGCAGACAGACGCTCCTGCGGATCCTTCTTGAGGAGACCGCGCAGGAAGTCCTCCAAGCCGCCTCCGCCCAGATGCTTTGGCAGCTCGAATTCCCACGTGGCAATCTTTTCCAGACCGTCCGCCACGGTAGCACCCTGACGGTAAAACGGATGCCGTCCTGTGAAGAGCTCGTACAAGGTTATTCCGAGCGCCCACATATCTGCTGCCTTCCCGCTGTAATCGTCGGACACACTGCACTCCGGCGCCGAGTAGCCGGGGGTTCCTGGAGACCGCCTTATTCTGTCGTCCGCACCCTCAAAGAACTGCCTCCCCCCACCGCCCTCCCCCGCACTTAGACCCGCAAAGTTTGACAGCTCATACGAGATCGTGCCTATTGAACCCGGATGGAGCAAAGCGCGCTGTACTTCGAACGGAATGCTGAAAACATCCGACCAGAGCACACGCGCAATCGCAGTGCCGTTCCGACATCCTCGCCTCGCCTGAGTGGGAGTCGCGCAGGTTGTCCCACCGACCTTGTTCGCGCGGGAGGCAAAGGTGTGTGTCGGATACTCGACAGAAGCAGGTAGCTGAAGAAGCGCGCGAAGATAAAGGGAGATTAAGCTGCGTTCGGCCGGGCGAAGCAGAGCGTACATCCCAGAGAGCAGTGCCGCAGCCGCCAGAAAGAGGTCGTATGGGTGCGCTCGCATAGCTTACCTGGCTCACCCCGAAGTCCGCAATCTTTACGTGGTGCTCTGAAGTCATCAGTATATTTTCAGGCTTGATATCGCCGTGAACAACGCCATTTTCATGCAGATAAGCGATGCCTTGCAGCAGCTCGTAAACTGTCCTACGATGTGCGTCCTGACGTTGTTCGAAATAGCTCTCTAGTTCTGCCGGTTCGCCACTCTTTCCTGCAAAGGGGGAACGCAGCATACCACCATCGGCGTACTCCAGTATGAGGTACATTTTCCCAGCTTCCTCGTCGTTGAGGACCTCGCGCAGTTCAATGATATTCGGGTGACTAAGGCGCTTAAGAATTTTAACCTCCCGAAGGCAGTCTTCCCACAGGCTCGGGCCCAGTCCTATTCGTTTTTTCTTCAGGCGGGATCGGTTGTATACTTTTACTGCGTGCAGACTATTGTCATCATCCCTTTGATACAGAACCACTTTGCCATAGCTACCACTTCCGAGCTTTCTGACTTTTGTGAAAGGGGTGGAAAAGGGTTTCTGCAGTACTAAGTCGTTCACTATTTCCGATTCGCGGCGCCAAACTTTCGTTCCAGCATTTAGACTCAGGCGCTTGTTACCACTGTGTTCTGGATCTTCGACAACGTCCGCCACCTTAGGTAACGCATCGGCGCCACACCTCTGCGTATGTTCTTGGAAGGGATATTCTGTTCCTTCACCAGAGGGATCGCGTTCGGCGACAGTAATCTTGTCGGCCTTGCTGCTGCGAACTGGATCCTTGCCGGCGTTCGCTTTCGCACTCTGCAGGTTCGTAAAATCATCGGTCGCGTCACTCGAGCACCAGCCGCAGCAAGAGAGCATTTTAAACAAGGACTAAAGTGAACAGCGCGACGAGCCTGTTTCGAGAGACTGCAGCTTTGCCACGTGTTCTTCTTAAAGCACAAATAAGTTCAGGTAGATGAGGTCTGCACTATACTCAAGTTGAAGTGCGCCTACTGAAGAGAAAGTAATAAGGAAGTAATTCAGTGCAGCTGTGTAAGAGTTCATAACACACGAACGAGTAAGCATGAGCCCAGCGAAAGCCCTTTCAATACAGGTTGTCCAACCGATGAATTTTCAAGTTAACTCTAGAGTAAACAGATTTGTTTTATACGAGGAAGGACCTTCATGTGGATTAGTCGGCAAAAATTCGCCACCAAAAATCAATAATAAAAAACGGCCGTTCAAGGGATTTTTTTCTTCTTCTAATTCTGGTTCATTTGGAGATCGATATTGAAAAAACTTAGTGCAACTATTTAAGAAAATTCACAGGGACCAATATAAACTTTCAAATGCTTCGCACGATTTCGGCGGAAGTCGGATCGCTTTGGTATCGTGGTCCCAGTATACGTTCACACCCCCGCAACACCACCACCCCCCCTCCCTGGTTAAGGTACTGTTTTATTTTCCTTACCCCATGGTATTTCGGGCTTATCTTATGGCTTTTCACACGCCGGGATGGGGGGGGTAATATATATTATTGGTAGTTTCTAGCACCTCAGCCCCCCCTTGGAATCTTTATCTTACACGTTGGTCAGAGCACCCCATAGACTCACCCTTGGATCTAATGGCGCTATTACCCTGCGGTCCAGTCCTTTCCCAAGGACTGGCGGTTTTGGGTATAATGGTTTCTTGAGGGGGGCCCCCAAGTGGCATATGAGCGCAAGAATAATCAATTTGGGTCTTAAACGATGAATTTATCGGATATCACTTTTATAGCACATGCATGAGTAGAACCCTCCTTCCGCAAGCTCTACTTGCAAGGGGTATGTTTGAATTAATTTAATTAATTTCTCCAGTCCTTTTACAAGGACTGGCGTATTTACCTCGCATTATCCGTCCCTAAATGATCACTAGAAGCCAAGCGGCATGATATATAATAATAATAATAATGATGATAACGTAATAATAATAAAACATTTACGCTAGCAAAGGGGGACAAAGTCCTGAGAGTGCGGTATCCCTGCAAAGCAGGCTAGTGAAAACACCAGGGGCTACTCCCTCTGCTACAGCGCGCCCACAAAAATGATATATTCCCTATTTGGGATGTTAACCGAAAGTATGATAGCTCACTTGGCTTAGGGAGCCGCTTTACGGTCTCAAGCGGACGTCCCAAACCTTGCTACCGATAGCAAATAGTGCTGGAAGTGACGCCCCGATTGTCATTCCTATAGCTAGGGTGTATTGTCAGGGATATGACCGATGTGCTGGATGTGACACCCCGTGTGTGTCACAGTCCTCTGTCTGTACTAGTACTCCGTACAGTACGGCTGTCACAGGTTCAGGGTTTCGGGCTTAAGCCGAGCGCCACTCAATCTAACTTCACTTCTTATGTTATCTTAAGTGTAAGCATTCTGTGTTATCAGCACCTCAATATATAGTTGGCACTATATATCCCACAGGTTATGGTGCGCCAGGCACCTTCCACTACTTTTGGTTGCATGAGTGGCTAAGCCACTCCGCTTGGTGGGGCGTTGGGGGCCCAAATTTGATGTCGTGATTTTCGCAGTTGCGGTCGAGAGCTAGTTTACGGGCGGATTAATTTGGTATCGCTGCAGCGTGCGCCTACCTGGGATTATTTTGTATTGTCCGCGTTGGATTTCACTCGACTAAAACTTGATCAATTTTTGTCGTGAGTTGCCTTGGCCGCCGCGTTACGATCTTACAATTTCACAGTTACGGCTTCCTTAATTATCCGCTCCGACACTGCATCTTACGGCTCTCGACCATCATTTTTCTGTATTCTCCGACATCGACCCTCTACCCCGACGCTCCCACTTACTGGATCTTCAATATGAGTGTAAATTCTCACGTCACGCCTCCCTTGGGGGCCAACAACCGCATTAGACTAGACACGATTTTTTTCACGCGACGTCGGCTCTCGTTATAGGCCGACGCCGGATTCTCCCGGTGTTGCCCTCGCGGCTGCGGACCGGACTCGTGCTACGGCCATCCAAAATTCCACTTGGGACGTGGACATCATCGAGAGGATCTCTCGCGACGCCTTGGGCTCCAAGGACGAGACCTTCCGAGGCGATGAGTCGAACCGCAACACGCTCTGGACGTCCATTGTGAAGTCCTTGCAGCGCGCGTTCGAGCAGAAGGACCCCACCAACGCCGCTCTTTTTTATCTGGCGGACGCGACGAAGGAGGTCAACGCCATCTTCAACGCTATTCTCTTCTCAACTTTGACATCGTTGACCTCTCCAAATTCACCCGCGCGGCGTTGGGTTGATGCCTCAGGACGGGCTTCGCCTCAGGATGGCAAGCGTGCCCTCCTCGAGGTCACCAAGAGGTTGATCCCTCGCGTGGTCCGACCTCTTGGGCACTACGAGGAGCTTTGCTCTATCTTCTTCAACTCCGAGAAGGACCCCGATCCACTTATCCAGGACTTTGACGCCTGCCTTACGGCTATTGGCAACGGACCTTCTGGACCTCTCGACGAGATGATGGCGAAGAAACAGCTTCTGGCTTCACTCGACACCGAATTCTACGACAAGGTCATCACGCCGCTTCGGCTCGACGTTGAGTTGGCCAAGGTGGACCTTGAGGACATCTACGCCCACGTCCTCGAGATTTGGGAGGCCAACGCCGGCAAGCGGAAGCACGTGCCCCTCACGGACAAGAACATCCTGTATTCTGGCCAACCGTCCGACGTTGACGTAAAGGCCCTGATTCGGGAGTTTCAGTTCCACATCGACGCCGCCAACAAGGTTCTTGCGACGCTCTCCGACGAGGACGCGCACGACGAGACAACGACTAGGTGACCGGCTCCGACTACGGGCAAGCCTACTGGCAAGCCAGGTGTGCATTTTCCACCCTCCTCCTGGCGTGACCGCCAGAACCGTCGGGTGGATGGGAAGTTTCACGGCCGGAGACGTGATTTGAAGCACCGCTTCGCCGCTTCGCCCCTTCCCAAGGACGGGAATTGGCCGCAAGGCGTCCGACGCCACAACGGCGACAAGAAGAACTACGGCATGCACTCCGTCTCCTTCCACGTCCTCTCCAAAGCCTTCGTTCCGGAGTGTGTCCGTTGCCCTCCGGGGTTTTGGCATGACTCCGCGAATTGTCCCACCGCCGACATCGAGTGCGACAAGTGCGTGGTTGAGCAAGCCGACGACGCCGACGGTCTCGTGTCCGCCTTCCAGACTGCCTTCGACACTGAGGACGACACGGCCTTTGCTCGACTCTGTGCCCAACATGACCATCCCTTGGTTCGGCAGGACGAGGAGCCCTTCACGTTCTCCGAGGACATTGACGTGGGGCTCCGAGCGCAGTACGCGGGATTGACGCCCACCCAACCCTCACTCCTTGCTACCCGCGTGCACGAGGCGCGCACCGCTCTCCGCGAGCTCAAGCAGGTGGCTGGTGGTGCTGAATCTGACACTCAGCACTTTCCAATGGTGCACTTCGGTTCGGCCACACCCTCCGTGATCGGCGATGCCGTTGTGGAGCACGAGCCGGAGGTGGCGATCGAGACCGAGAGCGACGCGTTAATTTACCCGAAGCAGTTCGCTGACGGTGAGCCGCCCTTCGAGCAGTCCTTTATGGACAACATGTCTGTAAAATTGGGCTTCTTCGAGCCCGAGCCGCAGGTCTCGCTTCAATCCTTCAACCCCCTGCCTCCGTACATTTCTTCCACGCATGATTCGGCCAGCGTGGCTGACACGGAGTCTGACGACGAGGACTTGCATGATGCCGTCCCACCACCCGCTCCACGGGTTGGTGGTGTATGGACACCTTCAATCGGCGCATTCCTCACGGCATCAGCTATCCCCGCTTTGTTTCTGTGTGTGAGCATCGCCATGTATGATCGACACCGTCACCGCCACTGTACTTTGTGATGTGGAGATTTCTCCACCGTCGGTGGTGTACGGTGACTGCTCTGGTTATCAGAATGGCACAGTGGGCTACTTCACTGACCCCGACCTTCTAGACACTGGACCGACTGACTTCTACAACATCTTCAATCTGGACTCTGACGGCTTCGGCATCTGCAATCTGGACTTCCAATTTGAAAACTACAACACCTACAATCTTTGTGAACTCTGCTCTGTGGACCACTTTAAAGGTGGCTAGAGTTACTGTCAGAAGCCTAGTAGCACAGCTAGATCTGTATCACGGGCACAGTAGCCTTCAGTGTGTAGTGCTAGCTAGAGATTTGGGACCGCCCTGGCCAAGAGCACAGGCCCCCACTAGAAATTTGTTTCCACCGCTTGAGATGGTGTGTTTTGTTTCACCTGACAAACTACCTGTTCCACCCTAACTCTTCCTCCGTAATAGTACAGGGTGGTGTGCTGGATGTGACACCCCGTGTGTGTCACAGTCCTCTGTCTGTACTAGTACTCCGTACAGTACGGCTGTCACAGGTTCAGGGTTTCGGGCTTTAGCCGAGCGACACTCAATCTAACTTCACTTCTTATGTTATCTTAAGTGTAAGCATTCTGTGTTATCAGCACCTCAATATATAGTTGGCACTATATATCCCACACGATGAAATATGTGTCATACATGTCATACATGCCATGTCATATGTCATAATGACATACTGGAATATCCTAGTTCACTAGATATCAGAAACTCCCGAACTGTGTGGATAAACTCATAAGATAAATAAACCCTAAGCTAGATATACCCGGAACGGTCTCGGACGGTTTCGGAGTCTAGCCTACCTGTGACACAGCGTGTGTCACAGCACGAACCTATAGATCAGTCAGCAGTCCAGTGTTGGCCTAGGAGTCTGTCATAGGGGCCTGACCGGGACTCCCAGTCAGGGCTGCCTATACAGATTTCAGCACACCACCCCAGCACTGTGGGTGGTGACTGTCTAGGAGAGTCAGATAATGTAAGATAAGTTAGGGCAGGAGCCAGGTTGACAGACCTAACTGCTAATCCAATTGTGCAATTCTGAAACACAAATTGGAAACCCTCTAGCTAGCACAGGTGCAGAAACCTACGGGCATTGTGCACCCGCTAAACAACTGAAAGGCACCGAGCTAGCAAGCCAGAATATAACTTGTAGATGTCAAAAGCAAAAGCATAAACCAGAAAATTGTTGAAGTCACCGGAGTTCCGCACACCACCATGTTGGTGTGCATCCAGAGTGAACAAGAAGTCGATCGACAGCACCAAAGTAGCCAGCGGTGGTCTCAATCAAGTCCGACCCGAAGGGAGGGTTCCCGAAAGGACCTCTCTCATGTAGAGCCACACCGTAGAAGAAGGCCATGTCGAAGCTCAAATCTACCTGAGCAAGATCCTGAAAGATGTCAGGGGGCTCAGGCGGCTCAAGCGGTGGCACATTGTCAGCCACAAAGAAACCCTGAGCCGGGATCACGGATTCAACAAAGTCATTCGTGGAGAAAATTGACGGAGTCTCCCAATCGAGATCACCACCAGGCGAAGGCAATCCCGCAGCCGACTGAGCATCGGGCACGGCTGCCACCCCCATGATCGAGATGCAAAGAACGAGGGAAAGGAGGAAAGGAATTCCCCACGGCCCAACCGTGGCAGGAAAGCCCCAGGGCGGCTTCCCACAACCGTAGGCTCTCTGGTTGTCCACGAGTGGTCCGGACACATGATTGGCCGACGGAGGCGAGCCCCGCGGCTTCAGCCGGAAGCTGCCGTCGGCAAAGTCCTCGTAGTCGTCGGTGTCGTAGCCGGTGAGGTCAACCGGCGCGATGGCGGCGTGGTTGACAGTCTGAACGAACCCAGGGAACTCACCGTCCGTCGTGGCAGTCACCCGCGCCGATTGAAGCGGCACGGGCTTCACATCCTCCTCCTGCGAGACAGGTATAGCAGGGGCCGGCACGGCGGATGCCGATGCCGCCGCACCACCTGCCGGAACCTGCTCCTCCGGCATGTTCCCCGCTGCCGCGGGGCCGCACACCAGAGCCGATGCATGCGGCTCGAGAACCGCCCGTGGTGGGAAGGATGCGTGGGTGTAGTGCACCTTGCAGTTTGCCGCGGCATGGACCTCCGCGGCGAGATCGTCCAGCCGCTGATGAATGTCGTCACCTGCGGGCTCGTCAGCAGGCTGCTGCGGCTCTACCGTGAAGCCGTAGGCGGACACGTCGATCCCGCCCACCGCACCCGCACAGAGTACCGCAGGCGGCCCGTACGTAGATGCCGCAGTGGCAAAAGCCTCGGCCCCATCATCCGCCGCCTGCTGGAAAAGGGCACACATGGCCAATGCACGCACCCCCTCCGCGTCCTCCTCGTCGATGGGAATGCAGAATGCCGCGGCCGAGTGCGGGGGATGCTGACGCCCGCCCAACGGACAGTCGCGGTAGAAGTGGTACTGCTCACCTTTTCCCGCCTTCTTGGCTACTACCCAAATTCATGGTCCTACCACAAGGACCAATGGGCAATTGCGGTTTCGATCACTAAATCGACTATTTGAGGCACAGGTAACATTTGCACATGATATTTATGAGTTTAATGAATTTTATTTCTTATAGCGGCGGCCCCCATGAGACTTTAGGTGTGTGGTTGAACGACACGCTTTAGGGGTGTAATTTCACCAAAAGCTTGAAGAAAATGGTGGTCCTGCCACAAGGACCACCGTTATTTTGAGTATTAGGAGTCACATGGGGGGCTCACGGTGATGCTCATGGTTATACATCTTGAGTTTATGACCAAATAAGATAACCGAATCGGTTACTTCGCACTCTCATCATCAGTTCCGCTCTATTTCAGCATGGCGCATGTTCAACACAATGCAAATTCCGAATTTAGTGAATTTCGGACTTTAGAAATTGGCATTCATCCATTCTAAAATGTACACGCCAGTCGAAAAATAATATATTTGGATGATGTTAGACTTTCAGAAATTCGCAATACATATATACTTGAAGATTTAATGTGCCGCACACACCAACCTTGCGATATATGCCCTCTAGCAAGCAATTATGATGGCTGGCTGGTCAGCTTGCGTGACCACTGTTTTAGGGGGGAAACCAACGAGCCAATATATTAGAGGGGAAGCCAACGAGCCAACGAGCCAATATATGCATTCCAACCGGGCCTACCGCCCAAATATGATTGGGACATGTGTATAGGTTCAATTTGATGGTATCCGCGCAGGTGTAGTGTTGATATATGATTGGTAAAAAATTATTGAAGATGAGTCACTAATTTGCCACATTTTGAATGTTCCAAAAAATCCGTTTTGAAAAATTTGAGTGTAGAGGTTTGAAATGCGTTCGTCATGGATATATGGGATGGATATAGGCCAAACCGGCGTTCAAATAAAGTAATATAGGACCTATATGACCACTTCCGCGACTCAGATGGGATGGATTGACTGTTTTTTGTACTCACCCATATGGTGCGCGATTCCTATAGTTTAGCATTTTTGAGAACCAATTTTCATGTTGAGAATCCGATATTAGATGTCCACATATGTCAGTTGCATGTTACCACAACCCTAATTTGGGGTTTAAGGTCCCAAAATGGACTCAAATTGCAGTTTTAGCCACATTTTAGCAACTTTCACCTTGATTGCGCCCATATGGGGCGCGATTCCTACGGTCTAACATTTTTGAGAACCAATTTTGATGTTAAGAATCCGATATTTGATGTCCACATATGTCAGTTGCATGTTACCACATCCCTAATTTGGGGTTTAAGGTCCCAAAATGGACTCAAATTGCAGTTTTAGCCACATTTTAGCAACTTTCACCTTGATTGCGCCCATATGGGGCGCGATTCCTACGGTCTAGCATTTTTGAGAACCAATTTTGATGTTGAGAATCCGATCTTTGATGTCCACATATGTCAGTTGCATGTTACCACAACCCTAATTTGGGTTTAAAGGTCCCAAAATGGACTCAAATTGCAGTTTTAGCCACATTTTAGCAACTTTCACCTTGATTGCGCCCATATGGGGCGCGATTCCTACGGTCTAGCATTTTTGAGAACCAAATTTTCATGTTGAGAATTCGATATTTGATGTCCGCACATGTCAGTTGCATGGTACAATAACCCGAATTTGGGGTTTAAGGTCCCAAAATGGACTCAAATTGCAGTTTTAGCCACATTTTAGCAACTTTCACCTTGATAGCGCTCATATGGGGCGCGATTCCTACGGTCTAGCATTTTGAATAACCAATTTATATGTTGAGAATCCGATATTCGATGTCCGCATATGTCAGTTGCATGGTACAATAACCCGAATTTGGGGTTTAAGGTCCCAAAATGGACTCAAATTGCAGTTTTAGCCACATTTTAGCAACTTTCACCTTGATAGCGCTCATATGGGGCGCGATTCCTACGGTCTAGCATTTTTGAGAACTAACTTTCATGTTGGTGGTGACAACTCCGAGATGGAGGATGGTGGAGATGAGACGACATGGGTTGTGTATGCTCTATACGCATGTCGCCCTCGCGGCGGCCTCGTGTCGGCATCGGATGCGGATCGGTGTCATTCCACCGGAAATTTTGTTCACTGCATGCATTGCCTGTTAATTTTGCATCGGCTGCGTCGACATGAGCATAACCGCGTTGCTCTCCCCGCAGCGGAGGTCCGAGGTGCTACAAGCGGGCATCACGCAGCTTTCGCCGTTGCAATAAGTGAACGTGCAATGGGCCCTTTATTATGAGTGTGATAAACACCTCAGAGGATAGGGAATTGATGTTATTTGTGGTTATGATTTATGCATGTTAAAATCTTCCCATATTCACACGATCGCGTAGACGCGTACGTAATCGGATCAGACAGGATGAAGCGGATGGCCACTCGTTTATTATTTATGCAGCGGTGATTATAAAAATATTCATCTCATCAAGCGATCAGAGGAATTCGTCACAATCTATCCATCAATGAAGATATCAAACTATG
Source organism: Cymbomonas tetramitiformis (assembly GCA_001247695.2). Classification (NCBI taxonomy): domain Eukaryota; kingdom Viridiplantae; phylum Chlorophyta; class Pyramimonadophyceae; order Pyramimonadales; family Pyramimonadaceae; genus Cymbomonas; species Cymbomonas tetramitiformis. The sequence goes on along the minus strand of LGRX02027814.1, from coordinate 3,901 downwards.
TTGAAATGCTTACTACTCATCATAGCATTATGTATGGCAGGATGCCATGACGTGAGTTATTGGATCGCCCATCTCACATCCATGGGTTTATAACATAAAACACATTTTATGTTCTCGCTCCTCGCCAGCATAACAACATACTCGACCTCTGTGTGTTCACATTGAGTGTGTCTATGTCAATGTTACTTGTTGCCACTTTTGCTCTACTCTCGATGACATGGTCTACAAGTGCATGATATATACTCGTGCCGCGGATCAAACTTTCCTCTTGTTGCCTCGGCCACGAGCAACAACTTGCGGTGTGGCCGCAGATGATGTAGTTTCTCCTGGCCCTTTGCCTCGCCCACGAGCAACAGGTGGCTGTGCAGCCGCAGATGATGCAACTCGCCCTCGCCCCTTGCCTCGGCCACGAGCAGCAACTTGCGGCACCGCCGTTGATGACGATGCAGCTTCGCCTCGGCCCTTGCCTCGTCCACGAGCAACAGGTGGTTGTGCAGCCGCAGATGATGCAACTCCCCCTCGCCCCTTGCCTCGGCCACGAGCAGCAACTTGCGGCACCGCCGTTGATGACGATGCAGCTTCGCCTCGGCCCTTGCCTCGTCCACGAGCAACAGGTGGTTGTGCAGCCGCAGATGATGCAACTCCCCCTCGCCCCTTGCCTCGGCCACGAGCAGCAACTTGCGGCACCGCCGCTGATGACGATGCAGCTTCGAAAAATATACGAAAAATATGAATGAGCAAAATAATCTTGATTATTATTGTTGTGAACATAACTTCATCATTATTATGCAACTTTCCCCCGGATCATTTCATACACACACACACACACATATATATGTATATATATATATATACATATTATATCACTCTAAAAACACCATATATATATATATATATGGCCCTGGAAGACTAATGAAACTCCATAATGAAAATTATTTTTTCCAAAAGTGTGCCGTGTGCGTGTGTGTGTGTGTGTGACCTTGCTCATGCATTTGTATCGTGGATGGATACATATTGTTATATATGTGTGTATGTGTGGTGCGGCCTGTGTGGTTTTAGCATGTTTCATATATTACGCATGCTCGGATTTGCTATGCGTGCATGTATAGGCTGTGGCATAATTGTCATTGTGAACATCACTGCATCATTATTAGGCAACTTGCCCCGGGAGAATTTTCCATCCATATTTGTTGGCAATGTGATTCTAGACTTCATCAAAACCCAGCAAAATAATTAAGTAATCAACCTTGTTTTGTTTTTGTGCAGTGTTGTGTGTGTGTGTGCGCGCGCGTGCGCACGCGCGTGTGAACATGCTTGTGCGGCATGTGTATGAATGGATGCATATTACTGTGTGGGGGGTGTGGCTTTGTGTGCAGGCTGTGTGGCTTTAGCAACTTGTCTAAATTAGGCATGCTCGGATTTGCTATGTACATTTGTATAGTAGTAGGTTGCATAAACTAAATTGTGTATGCTTGGATTTGCTATGTATACTATCTTGTATATAAGTTGTATATACAAGTAGTATACATAGCAAATCCAACCACACTTCTATTTTAGAAAAGTTGCTAAAGCCACACAACATAATACAGCCTATACAAGATAGTATACAGAGAAAATCCAAGCATGCTTAATTTAGAAAAAAAATGCTATATCACCCATGCAGCCTATACAAGTATACATAGTAAATCCAGGCCTACATAATTTAGAAAATTTGCTACTAAAGACACAACATATTACAGTATATGCAAGATAGTATACCTAGTAAATCCAAGTATAAGTATACACATTGTGATATATCACAGCCTATACAAGTATACATACTCAATCCAAGCATACATAATTTAGAAAAGTTGCTACATCGCAGTCTACACAAGTATACAACATAGCAAGTACACGCATACTTAATTTAGAAATTATGCTAAAGCCACACAGCCCGCAACACATAACAATATTCATTCATCCATACACACACACACGCGCGCGCGCGCGCACACACACGCACACACACATATTTAAGTATTTTGCAATCTGCAACTACACGCATACACTTACACACAATGCGTGGTGGTAAGCCAGAGTGAATACTAATGTGTACACTTACACACATGAGCACACATGAGCACACACATTATCACGAGCTTACCTTGAGGTTTGCTTCCGCTGAAATCTCCACCTTGACGATAGTACCAAGTCCGATGCCCCCAAACATCCAGCATCGGAGCATATTTGATTCTGGCCCCCCCTCTCGCTGCTTGACATTGTATTTCGATTGAAGATGAATGCTATCAAGCTGTGTATTTTCGGGCAATTTGTGTATGTGGAATCCGCTGAATGTCGTCGATCTCAGCAGGCGTTAACAACTGCTTGCATAATGCATCGATGTCTATCTTCGTGGTGCCATCCATTATGTCAGCTACCATTTGCAGTCCTGCCATGCTTCTCTTCTAGCAGCACGGTGCATGCAGCATCAAGTTCTGTTCAAAAAGAAACCACGGAATATATCATCTTATTAGCACGTATAACCATCGATGCATGGTGGTAAGTCAGCATCAAAGTTAATAACACATATGTGTGCGTGCATGTAATGAGCGTGGACCTACCTCGGATACGATGTTTGTCAGCGTGCGACACGGAGTGCATTGCGTTGATCGCCTCACATTGTTTATGAGATATATAATCCCCAACTTCTTTGTAACTAGATAATGGTGTCGCAGTGTCATGTGGAGATGTCACCTCCACATTTACATCTGATGCAACTACCTTCAGCAGTGGTCGTTTGCGCGGTGTGGTAGTCGTCACTTCGAAAGTAGCACGAGCTGAACTTCGAAGCTCCCTTTCATGCAACACCTCTGCAGCCGTGTCGATGGCAGTCGTGGCAATGTTATTGGCGGTATGCTCTTGGGCTGCAACATATCCGATCACCGGCACCGCGTCATGTCGCCGCAAACAACTGACACAATGCGCGCAATCTCTGCATGGTGCGCATATGATTGTGCATAGGTACACGGACGACGCGCGTATTATTACCATTATTATAGAGCGCATACGTTGCCATTATGTCCACAATTAACATCTGCCGTACTAATATGATAATTCACAATAAGCGTGTGCATGCGTACCATCATCGGCTGTGCAACTTTCCGATCTTGAACGGCCTCTCCTTGTTAACCACTTCGCGGGGAGTTGATTAGTTGCAGCGTCATCGCCGTCTGTCTCAACTATCAATTGTCGCTCTACATTGATGATAAAATTACTGTCCGAAGCCGAGAAAGCAGATACGCCATTCTTTCTACGATCCCGCAACGTCGGCGCATCAGTTTGTATTATTGAAGTCGGAGCTCCGCGTGGATGTCGCCAGTCGTGATCAAAAGGAGGTCGTTGGGGCAACAAGTGCGCGTTGTTGCAACCTGCCTGCTTAGAGACACAGCGCGAACACTTATCGTTGGCCGCAAAGTTTAGGATAGAACACGCCTTTCTATTGCTCGCCATATCAGTTGCGAATAGGTTCGGCTACACGACAACAACTATGCGGCAAAATCGCGCATACCGCCATTTGCGTATGCGCCATTGACGCTCGGCTTTGACACGCTCATGCGCGAAAATTCTCGAAAGACTGCCTCTAAAAAGATTGCAGAAGCTTACGAAGTAATGCCGTGCATGGCGCTCGCGAATTCAAGCAACCGGCTTAACAGTGGCTTCACAGTGGCTATCGGCTTCAACGTAAGCTTCTGTAAGCCAAGCACTCAGGAATTTATAAATTCGCGCCAATTCGGCGTTTCAGGCACCGTGTAATTATTGGTTCGAACATACCCCCCCCTTCGCACCCGACCATCGTCCCAATTCGGCGTGTGGGGACCAGTACAACATCCATCCCATCTGAGTCGCGGAAGTGGTCATATAT
>LGRX02027812.1:0-19342 GCA_001247695.2 Cymbomonas tetramitiformis | reverse complement strand
ACACAAGTATCGCATGCGTTGACTTTCTGAGGAAGCAACTACAGTAATTGCTGCGCACCAACACTTATTAGAGCTCACAATTTTCTCAACGTTCCTTCGCCTTGTGGGGCGGCCGGTGCTGTGACTGTTGTAAATATGCGCAGGGATTGTTTGAATGCTCGACTGTTTTTTATTTTTCAGTTTGTTAATGTTGATCTTTAAGCTCACGATATTGGGTGTGCGCAGTGTGTGTCGCAGGTATTCCGATGGATGCCGAGGAGGGACGCGTTCTTTTGAGATGTGGAAGTCTAGGGCAACCTAGCTTGGGATTAAACCCAACCACATCGGACTCGTGGTCACTTGTCCATTTATTCACCGTGAATATGTACGCAAAGTTTGAGGAGCAACGACTTAGGATAAGGCATCGGCTGTTTCATTTTTATGAGTTTGTGGCTAATTCGCGACCTCTTGAGGTGTGGAAGTCGAGGTTGGTGTATGCCAACCTTGCTTGGGCTCAACCCCAACCACATCGGACTCACCTCATTCACACTTTTTTAACTTCACTGCCGTGCATCGTGTGTTTTGTTGAAGTTTGGATGGGTCTTAGGCTGATTTCTTTTTTGGGTTTGAAGTTATCTTCGAACCCAAAAATAAATTCAGCCATTGCCTTATATCCACGCAATACACCTCCAACTTGGTAGTTGTATTGCTTGGACATACTTTTATTGATACACACAACGACGAAGCCGCAGGTTGCGTAAAGCTTAAGGTGTGTAAGTAAGCAAAGTTGATAGGAGTGTATGAACTTTCCATGAACCCAAAAACGAATTCAACCTAAGACTATAATCCTAATATCATAAGACGCAACTTTGCATAACTACTGAAGCCACAATAAAGATAACAATATGAGTTCGATGTGGTTGGGGTTGAGCCCAAGCAAGGTTGGCATACACCAACCTCGACTTCCACACCTCAAGAGGTCGCGAATTAGCCACAAACCCATAAAAATGAAACAGCCGATGCCTTATCCTAAGTCGTTGCTCCTCAAACTTTGCGTACATATTCAAGGTGAATAAATGGACAAGTGACCACGAGTCCGATGTGGTTGGGTTTAATCCCAAGCTAGGTTGCCCTAGACTTCCACATCTCAAAAGAACGCGTCCCTCCTTGGCATCCATCGGAATACCTGCGACACACACTGCGCACACCCAATATCGTGAGCTTAAAGATCAACATAAACAAACTGAAAAATAAAAAACAGTCGAGCATTCAAACAATCCCTGCGCATATTTACAACAGTCACAGCACCGGCCGCCCCACAAGGCGAAGGAACGTTGAGAAAATTGTGAGCTCTAAGTGTTGATGTTGGTGCGCAGCAATTACTTTAGTTGCTTCCTCAGAAAGTCAACGCATGCGATACTTGTGTCATAACGTAACCGAAGACTGCAAGGTACACGAGTTCTAGAGCTCTCGATCTGTTCGATGTGACTCAACCCAGTCGCGCGGTCGTCAGCGCGAAACAGTGTCACTGGATTCCCTTAAATGCGACCTTGGGGTGCACGTAGTCATACCCAATTCTACATCTGCTGCATGTGGATGACGATGGCTGACGAACTCGACATTTCATAGCGAAACTCAACCAGAACCACGAAATCTCGACCAAGCCCCCCCCCGTGGTCGAGATTTTAAACCACGGTTTTCATTTCGTGGTTTAAACCACGGTTTTCATTTCTTGGTTTAAACCACGGTTTCGAACTTCTCATAATAATCGTGTATAAACCGATTATCACGTTTATAATTTATACGAAGTGCCAGTTCCGGAGCGTCGATCCCTTCCCACGTACCCCCTATAACGGGAATTATTTCGGTAAAATAATTCTGAAAAATACCCTACAAAGCATGAACTATATATTTCCCCCCACCTGTACGTTCACGCACCCCTATATTAATATATAAACCAAATACGAGCTTGTGTAACGGTAACATTACCGTTAAATACCGTTATTACATTGATCGTAATACCGTTATTAGATATTACGAAAATTTCTCCCTTTTACCAGTATTTTATGCCACTTGGTGCCTTCTCCCCTTCTCCCCTTCTCCCCTCCGAAAATTTCTCCCTTTTACCAGTATTTTATGCCACTTGGTGCGATCTACGATCACGAGCTTGTGTGAAGGTAAAAAGGGAAATCAACTTCAAGCGCCCGTCTATTGGCGCGTTTCGCTGACCGCTGTGCGAAGTCTCCCAAGCTTCCACTGACCGCTGTGCGAAGTCTCCCTCAGCTTCAAGGCACAATGGCAACAAAAAGGAAGCGTTGCCATATTTGCTTCACATTCTTTGTGCTGCTGGTGAACTCGTTCACCAGCAGTGCTAGGTCTTCCAAAAAGCTGAGCACCGGAATGGCTTTAGAAGAGCCTACCGTTTCAGTTACCTCCCCTAACGTTTCCGCATTCGAAAGAGTGAAGGTATTTCCACCAATATTGGATGAATAGTATTCGGATCTCTCATCACGCAAATCCCGTTTTGGCGTTCCTGTATGATTTTGGACATTGAGACTTTTCTAAGCGCTGCTGCTTGCTCCGAGGCTGACAGGAATTAACAAACAGCAGAAATGCAACAACGAATCCGCAGGCCTCTGGCATGTCTGTTCGTACCTCGAAGAAGCTAATGCAGCTTCAAGGTTGGCAGCTGAAATTCCACTCCCAAATCTTCCTATCGCGGTTTACGTCTTACGAAACCACACCATTATCGGCTTTTGCAGTTTTTCAGCCTTAATTCCTTTGAAAATGAATTTTACCCCTTTAGCTTGCACTGGAGCGGCGGTACCTTCAAAGGCCCATATTAACGTGCTTAGCCCTCTTCACTTTATTGCCTCGGCCACGGCCACTTGATAGTGTATATGCCCGTTGTTTGAAGATACTGCTTTATTTTGAGCTGGCAACAGTCTGATAATGTTGATAGATGAATTTCTTCTAGACTCCGATACCAACCACACTCAGAAATAATGGAGGCCTGACATTCCTGTACTGGCCTGACCACGATTTGTAAACTGACTGAGGAAAGCGGAGCGATTAGTTGGCAAATATGAAGTAAATAGTGAAGTTAATTGAGGACGGCCGTGCGAACAAGTGCAATGCGAATTGAAGAGGAAACTACAGTCAACCTACATGATCATAGGACAAGTTGGCCTTTCGGTGACTGTCACGACCAGTGTGCGAATGTTAAAGCCTATCACTGTATCATTGCCACTGAATGCGTTCTGGTGCATGGGGTATAATCACGGACACTAAATATAGGACCGGCAACAGTGACAAAGTTGACCTTTACGTTTAATAAATAGTTTGTAGTCGTCGTTGTTCGTTTGAACATTGAAGCTGACTGAATATGACATGCAGGCAACGACTTGCGGGACGACACTATCGCCTGGAGTGAGGCCATTTCTTCCAAGATTGCCGAAGTTGTGGAAACAGTTATGAGAACCCCCACGATTCAAAGGTATTGGGTCGAAATGTTAGAGATCTTTCATCCAAAGGAAATAAACTCTTTCCAGTCGAACGTTTGTGCAGGGGCATCTCCAAGCCTTATTGTTTGTTTCACAAATACTGTCTGATAATGTACTCTTCGTGAACTTGCATTTCGTCTAACCGGCTATTACTCAACCTCTGGGTCGTAGTAACTTAACTATGGAACCTGCCTGAAATGCACTCGTCACTCGTTCACTTTTCGGTCTTGCTGCTTGTAGGCGACACCTGTTTGACAGAGACCTGTGTGCTCGAGACAAGTCAGAGTGACTTGACAAATAACGAGGCATAGCTCTACGTGCTCATTCTCGAGGCCAGTCAGTGTGACTTGACAAATAACGAGGCCTCTCTACACTGTGCTCATTCTCGAAGCCAGTCAGTGTGACTTGACAAATAACGAGGCCTCTCTACACTGTGCTCATTCTCGAGGCCAGTCAGTGTGACTTGACAAATAACGAGGCCTCTCTACACTATGCTCATTCTCAAGGCCAGTCAGTGTGACTTGACAAATAACGAGGCCTCTCTACGTGCTCCTTCTCGAGGCCAGTCAGTGTGACTTGACAAATAACGAGGCCTTTGTGGATGCTTATTCTCGAGGCTATCGTAAACGTTCTTTTTTGTATATATCCTTACAGTTTTTATTGTTTCTTAGATTATTGTACGTTGGCAAGAAGCCTTTAGAAAACAATAGCTCTCTTCATCAGGTTGTAAAGAATCTTTAGGCTCATCTCTTAGTGCTGCAACTTCTGACAAAATCATCGGAGGTGAAAATTGCTTGTAACAGGGAGCTGAATGAGGCCGCGTACTTCGATAGCAGCATTGAAGGCTTTGTCAAGGTTGCGCAAGGCGCTGCTGAAGTGGAAGTGCTGTTCAAATCGTATTTTGATAAGCTGCGAAACATCGTAACTATGACACCAACTGTGGTACAAAGACTGCACTCCTCGCCTGGCACCTTGCAGCCTGGTCGTGTGCGATCAGATGACGACAGCGTATCCTTACCTCAAAGCTCCGTGCAGAGCGCTCCTTTCGGGGACACCTTGACCGACCTGACAGCAAGTGCATATCGTACAGCAGTGAGTGGTGCTGGCATAGAACCAACCATGGTGGAGGCCACCGCGGCTTTTGACACAGTGTTCACTGAGAACGCTAAGAATGACATGGACATTCGCTACCAATACATTGCCTTAGAGGAGGACATTTTTCGTTCTTTTCCTGCCCAAAAATGGTCCAAAACGTCTGAGGTTAGCGAACGCTATGACGACTTTCAGCCTCGTCTGCAGCCGTGGTACGTAAGTGCAGTGACAGGGAGGAAGACAGTGGTTATGATTGTGGACTTGACGGACTCCTCTGCCACTCCAAAGGCCCTTCGCGTGTTGGACACGCTTGCTCGAGAGGATAAATTTGCGATTGTTGCTTTCAATCAAGCTGGAGTGATCGAAACATTTGACTTTGCAGGCTGTGGTTCGCCTGTGGGCGAACCGGTTCGAGCTCTGAAAAGTTTGGTTGATCATGCGAAGTCTGAACTGTCAAAAGCAGTTGAAAACTTGGCGGCTGGTTCCGATGGTGTATCCGCAAGCTCGGCCACCGATGCTGCAATCAGTGAAGCTGTGGTTACTGGATCGAGGTTGCTTGCACTGTCCTCAAGGGGTGACTACTCATGTGGATCCACCTTAATACTTCTCACAACTATCGACATTGAGAGTGTTGAGACCATTACCTCAGTGCAGTATAATGTATCCATGAACATTCCAACTGATCACTTCCGTTTTCTGGTATATGGAATTGGTATGTCTGAATTCTCCGAATCTTTGAACGAACTGGCCTGTCGGCTTTCTGGGGTATATCGCCACGATTTTATGACAGTTGACACCTCTGTTGCTCTCTCATACTACCGCTTTATTTCACAGCCACCTGAAAATCAAGGAGCTGTCCAAGCTGCCTACACATGGACTGAAGGATCAAGTGGAGGCCTCCGCCCAGATTTATTTTCAAACCGTGAAGATTCCTTCCTCACCATGTCGGTACCATTGTTTGACTATACTTATTCTCCTCCCAAGCTACTTGGCGTCTGTGCACTGGACATAGTCACCTCCAAGTTGAAAGACACGCTGGATGGCTTCAAGTTTGGAAAGAGCTTCATGATGCTCCTGTCTCCATACGGGGATGCTCTGTACCATGCAACTCAGAGTGTGTACAAGAAGGTGTATCCCGTGGGTTTTGGCCGTGATATATCTAATTTTGAGGCCTTTGAGGTGTTCAATAAAACCATCCGTGAGAACATGCTGATTTCGACGGTCGGCTCTGAGACAGTTACAGTGGCGCGTGCTTTCAAGGCTGGTGACTCAGCATACGAAGGCGTTGAGACCAAGGAGACACCTACCACATATTTCTGGCAGCGACTTGGAACGAGCCCTTTTGTTCTCAGCTTTGTTCAGGCACAAGAGGACTCCTTTGTGCGGAATTTCAACTTCAAATACAAGGATAGGCTCCTGCGATATGCCAAGCTAGATTCCACCTCTGGATATGAACACCCAAAGAATAAAGATTTGTTCCAGGCTGAGATCATCAACCAGGACAACTGTGAGCTTCGTGATGCGGATGGAAATGTGATTCCAGAAAACTGTAAGATCCATCCAGCTGGATACAAGACTGGGGCAATCTCCACTGAGGCTGGCGTCATGATGTACAGCCCCGAGTCCTGGGAGTTTCCGAACGCAGTGGAAGACACAAGTACTTGGCGAGACGACGCGGACTGGGTGAACAATTTTCATAAGTTCATCAATGCAGAAGCGAATGCTGTATCCGAATACCCGTTCCTCAGCTCAGAGGTGATGCAGTTCAACAATCTGCACCGGCGAATCAATGGGTACCTTGAACATGACGTTGTTGAAAAGAATACAGTGTGGAATTACTATGGTGATTACGTTGGAAGTGCCGTCATCTACCCTGCCTCTGACTGGGGTCCGGGATGGGATCCTACAAGGCGACCCTGGTATGCGAGGGGCATCTCAAACGAAGGGTTGTTTGCCATCTCCACCCCCTACATTGATGCTGGAGGAGCTGGATTGATGAACACAGTATCCGTTGCAACATATAGGCGCAGAGATCCAGTTGATGGACCGGAGATTCAGGATGACTTTGTTTTGGGGGTATCTGGCTACGATTATGTCTACCCAACTTTCCACGACTTTGTGTCCTCCTCCACTGCTCATATAAATGGAGGGTGCTCTGCTAAGCCAGTCTGGGAACAAACCGCGGATGACCCTGAACCCATGTGTTTCCTACTAGACACGGCTGGGCTCTTGCTTTCACATTCTGACTTTCTAGTAAGCGAGGAGGATGCTGCTAAGAGTGGATATAACGATGTCAATGGGGACATCGGAGCGTGGCCTATTAGCAACGTGTTTATTGGGGTGAAGGAACCACTGCTGGCAACAGCTTTACTCGAGGCAAAATTTCTGGTGGAAAATACTGGAGTGCTTTCCATTGATGGTCAGCAGCTCCTCAACTATTTCACAGTTGACGAGACAATATTGGAGAGTAATGGGGGCACCATCTCAGGTGCCTTGCCAGAGAACAATGGATGTCTGCAGGGTACGTAACGCGCTCAGGATATCATTCAAAATTGCTTGAAGTTTAAACCTCTTGTGGACACACTGGTGTTTGCTGCGCTTTCGTGCTTCTCATGGTTCTGCTACTGGGAACAAATATTTTTTGGATATTCTAAGATAAACGTTCTAACAGGTGAGTGGGTACTCACAAAGACCACTGGCACGAATGCTTTTCTTATTGCAGTAAAGGTAAACCCTCAACGCAAGCTTTTCTGGCAATCAACTGACATAGAATGTCAATTAATCCTCTGCAGGTTTGAAGATATATTGAGAGCAAATAGATCCATAAAACTGTGGCAAGACCATGTAGTGCAGATGAAGATTGGAGTTTTCAGATTTTCTATGTGCTCACATCATGCAGGGTTACGAGCGGTCAGCAAACTACTTGGACTGCAGCCCGGTTCAAGCAGATCCTGCAGTTCCAGTTGAGAAGAGTGGATGCGATGGACTTGTTTCCCATTATGATGGCAGCGATCACTGGCAGTGCTCTATGCAACTGATGACCTCATCGGATCTCAATCAGCTGCGGACCGCTCATGGTGACCCTGACCATCAAAAGTGCGCGCTTAATCTACTACCTGGCTCAACCATAAACCTTGTTCGCAACGTCTTTCAGTTTTAAAACTCTCAAAATAGCCACTAAATAAAGATGTTGCACGCTTCAGGAATTCCATATCTTGACTATTTTTTGGTATTTCTGTGCAGGTTTGCTGGGTTTATTTAGTTTTTAAAAATGCATGTTTCGGTAGGTGTTGGTGTTTAGATATTTTTGTGAGGGGTCAATGATCATGAGACTACTCTTTGTCCTGTGGGCTTTGAGTGCATTACTTAATAACAATGAAATCATCATGCATTAGCATTGCAATGAAGTAGATTTTCTGTTGCTCTGTCTCTTATAGGTACTCTTGCCAACGTTGTGGCGAAGGTAACTTTAATTCATTGGGAACGTGCCAACCATGCCTGGAGGGAACCTTCTCGGACAAAGAAGATTCTTTCCAATGTGAAGAGTGCCCTTTGGGCACATTTCAAGATCAGAAAGGGCAAATGGAATGCAAAGTTTGTCAACAGGGCGAGTGCGTTATCGCATCCCTTAAATTCTTTGCCTGTGGCTTCAGCCCAAGTTACCACCAGCATCTTTGGGCATGTATGTCCGAATTGTCTTGAGTGCTCCAATCAAGGAATATTGTGTGACAGCATGCTGAGTAGTTTATATTTGACCACATTATTGATGGCAACCATACATCCACTGCTAACGCTCAGCGTCCCGCATGTGAAATGCCATGTTTTGTCTCAGTGACTTGGCGTTTACTATTCATACGATATCTCTGTTAGTGCTTCGCAAATTTTAAATGCTGTGATTTCCTGGATGTGCAGCTCTGATCTTGGCTCACTACATGCCAAACATGCAATGCGTGTCTGAAGCCACTGTAATATCTCTTTCTTTCTTTGATTACCTTACTGTAGGTTCCCACTTACAGGTACATGAACCGAACTGGCTCAACCACTCCCTGCAGCCTGTGCACGTCAGGCACTTTTCTCGATGAGATTGGGGTTGCGGAATGTAAGCAATGCCCTGTTGGGTTCTTTTCGGTGAGCTCAGTCTTGCCTTTTGTCTCCCTTTTTGTCTGCCTGTAGACCTCGAGTAACCGTTTTGGAAATCAGTGTGAAGCTTGAGCGTGCACACACATATAATGTGCGTATGCTGCCTACCCCAAAGCATGGTGTCAAAGGCGCTTGTCCCCCAATCGTGTTTTCCATATTCCAAGAGGCTGTGAATGACTGTATATGTCGCATTGCTTCCGTCTTATCTAACATCCCCAGCAGTACACTGCGTCTGCAACTTCCTCACACCATCTGCAACTTTATGGCCCCGAAGAGCTTGTACTGAACACCCTTCCAAAAAAATGCGAACTCAAGAAATATGCCCGATAGACGCATTGTCATTACCATTCCGCACTGATCCTACATAATCGAATGCTTGTTCAGTATTCGCTTAGGCTCAATGGCGTGTGTAGGAATTGCTAGTTACTGCCTGGTTACTGCACTGGATGGTCTGCTATCATGTCTGTCTAGCATGAAGATGGTGGCATATGAATGATATCATTGTTGAAGGTTCAAGCGGGTGATTCCTGATGACGTTTTGTACAGGATACCGATGGTTCGGTGAGGTGCAGAAAATGTGCTCCTGGATTTTATTCCGATACTGCTGGTGTTTCTGAATGTTTGGACTGCCCTGCAAACACCCTCAATTATGTACCTGGGTATCTTCCATATGGTGTGGATGCCTTTGTGCCCAACAAAATTGAAGATTGCCGTCCACGCGAAGGCTATTATGGGCGAAATGGGGAAGTTGCGACTAAATGCCCTGACGGTGCTTCGTGCTGTCAATGCTTGTATTGTGATGATTGGCAGGTGAGAATCCTTTTCATGACAATGCTTACATTTTTTGAAAGAGTCGTGCTAAGACTGTTTCACCGTATCAAAGCTAGTCGCATGCAACTGACCTAAAACGCCGCTGCTCCACAATGAGGACCCCCCGCCTGCAAAACAACTGAAGCAAATCCCGAACGCCCCTCCTTGAAAATAGCAAAAGCTGATTTAGTACTGGAAGTTCACTGAATTCAGCCCTCGAGGGCACTGCTGTGCAGCCCAAAGGCATCGCTCCCTGCCGCTTTACAACGAAGTTCTGTCCGCAAAAAAGTTAAGGTGTCGGTCTCGGACTCTTGGTTTTGGTTCGCTTGGTTGGTTTAGGAGAACTTCATTGCTGACAGCCTTCATTAATGCAAGCCTCAGCTACCGCGCATCTGCTGCTTTATTTGAATATGTCTTTGACTTGTAGCCCTTGCGCACCTGCAACATGATGCAGGCAGCTGGATACAATGATCGCGAAGCATGCGATGTGGCTTTGATGGAGCGATTACCAAAGGAAAAAGAGAACTTTTGCCCACGGGCGTGCGCGGGGGGAACACGCGTGCCTGTCCCTCTGGAAGGTTATCTTCGCTCGACGACGGATTCCAACATTCTATTGCAATGCCCATACGACGGATCATGCGGTGGAGCTGTATACCAATATGAATCCAAAGCTAAAGCATGGTGAGTCTGACATGAGTTCAATGTTTATCCGCATTATCACATATTTTGTGCCTGTTATGTTGAAGTGTCACCATTATGCATCCTGTTGATCGGACTCTCTTCTGTACACTTGTATAGGTAGGTGGGCACAAGAAACTGTTCTTATTCCTACTCCCACGATATCATCATGCATGACAGTTTTGTACCCTTGTTCTAGGTGGGGCGCCGGAGAAACTGAAGTAGGTGATGCCGGTGACATATCTGACAACGACTACCTCCCAGGATATTGCCAGCGGGAGTACGAGGTGTGAGCACACAAATCTTAGCTATTTATCAAAACTCATTGTCACAGATTGGAAAGGGCAGTTCAGTAAGCATGGTGGGCAACTGGAATGTGCATAGACGGCTTAGGGACACATGGGAGTTTGGATGTCCGGAGTTCATGAGAATACTAGCTGAGGGTTCCAGATTGGATGCTGCTGCGATCCTTCTATTTCTGATATTTGTCATTTGGTTTTATTTCTGACCAGAACATACATAAACCTACCTCTAAGAAAGACTAAGCATACCCGTCGTTTATAACCCTTTGAGACTTGAGGTATTTAAGTAAGCCTTAGAAATGATTCATGATTGCTTGCAGGGACAACTTTGCGCTGGATGTGTGGAGGATCATTTCAAGCTGAATGCGGCTTGTGAGAAATGCCACGGGGTGGATGCCGTCTCTGTGCTGCTCTTCATTGTTCTCTGCTGCATTATCTTGCTTTTTATGGGATACACGATATATCAAGGTGCGAGTTGTTGTCCCCTATATTCCTCTTGTTTGCCAAATATTTTTTTCGATCGTGCCTAGCTCATGTCGACTTTCATAATAATCCCTTTGCTATTTTCCCCAATAAAATCTTTTTCCGAAATTTTCCAATAGAATCTATCAAACCATAGTCGTGTGCTTATCCTTGCACTATGGATGGATTGTGGGATACCAACCAGGGCCCCTCCACATAACTACCACATAACTACCACCTAAGCACCCACCATTTGATCAATGTCCAGCTCTTCTCCATAAATGCATACAGCGAGTTGAATCTGTGCCCCGGCTATGGCGGAAATTCCATTAAATGGCAATTTTACAAAAAGTGTCCCAAGAGTCCAAAAGAAGGTCCACAGAAATACCCTGACTGAAATGTCCAACCAGAAACATCCCTGACTAACAGAATCCCAAGCTATACAAGTTCTACAAGAAACAAGAGTAACTTGAACAATGCTGGATACGTCTCAACAAATCTAGTACAATCCAAATCTGCCTCAATCTGTCTCGACTCTTCTCTTCTCGATCTTCATCAAATTTCCTCAAGCTGTCTCGTGTCATCAAAAGCTTCAATGCATCTCCACCTTCAAAACAAAGACCAAAGCTTCTCCACGAAGAGCTCACTATGGAAAATTCGCCAAAGCCCTGCTGTGCAACCCAAGCAAAGGCCTGAGCCGCATGTAACGCAACCATGATCTTCTGCCCCCAATATGACTTGAAAGTCGATGTAGACCACGTAGCCGAGATAAGCTCCGGCCCAAGTCGGTGGTGCCTTTCCCCCGCGCACTCCGAGGAACTTCTTCGCCTGCTCACCCAGGCCTCCGAATGTCTCCACCGCTGCGGTGATGACCGACCAGGTCACACAGTTGTATTAAGATATTGTGTAATGATGATAGGTTGTGACCCTGGTTGACTGGTCTCGTGATGTTTGTGGTGTGAAATTGCAGGATTCACTTGGTTCAAGTGTGGTGCAGCATCCATAGTATGTGATTATGTGCAATTGCTTGGGTGCTACTATTCATTTGACCTGGGGTGGCCAGATGCAGTGAAAGACTTCTTACAACTGGCAACAATGCTGAACTTCAATATGGATTTCGCTGCCTTGAATTGCTTGTTTGAGGAAGACTTCTACGTCAGCTGGGCAGCAGAAATGTGGTTTCCTATCTATGTTATGCTTGTTTACGCGGGCATCTATATTATAGCTTCCTACTTGCCATTCATTGCCGGGCGCATGGACGAAGAAAAGGCTCGGAAACAAATGGCATATTTCATTAATGGGGTACTTTGCTTCTCGGCTGCTTCCTTATTCGCCAACTTCTAGCTGCGCGTATTTCAGCGTATTTCAGCAGGAATCATATTCCGTGGATGTGGCCCTGTAGTATGCATCGTCGTGAGCATTCGACGTGGATCTCAATGTAATCAAGTAGGGTTTTGGAACATTTCGCACCTGATGCCGATTGCAACGAAGCATTCAATGTAATTATGAACAAAGAAAGATTTGTGCTTATGGGGTTGTGGCTTTGCCATTCACAGGCGTGCACATTTGTGTCAGTGGGTTATGTCTACATGGTTAAGATGACAACGGATTTTTTTGCTTGCAAAAAAGCTGAAGATGGATTGATGTACCTTGTCAAGG
Organism: Cymbomonas tetramitiformis; assembly: GCA_001247695.2. Classification (NCBI taxonomy): domain Eukaryota; kingdom Viridiplantae; phylum Chlorophyta; class Pyramimonadophyceae; order Pyramimonadales; family Pyramimonadaceae; genus Cymbomonas; species Cymbomonas tetramitiformis. The sequence goes on along the minus strand of LGRX02027812.1, from coordinate 6,717 downwards.
CTCCAGAATATGAATGTTTTGATTCGAAGTGGTATGGCTACCTGTGGCAAGGCATTTTTGGCCTTGTGGTATATTGCATTGGAGTGCCACTTGGAATAGGTGTTTTCTTGCATGTAAACAAAGCAAGATTAGATAACCCCTTCTTCAAGAAGGCATTTGGGACGTTATACATTGTTTACGAGGTGCTGCTCTTTACGCAAATTACTTGCCCTCACATTGTTCCCCTTGGATCAATTACTTGTTCTGCAGAGTAATTAGTCTTGCATGACGTCATCCGCCTGAATGAGTTTTTATGATCATGATCTGTTTCACTTGTTTTCAAGATCTGTCTCCTGGCAGGAATCATTCTTGCCCGGCTGTATTTATTACAAGGGATTGAGCACATCCCAAGTACCTACTGAGGAATTTTTGTTGCTTGCCTGTGACAGAAAAACGTGTATCTCTGGGAAGTCATAGTGAAACTGAAGAAACTGTTTATTGTGACCGTTTTGATTTTCTTTGCTGAGAACATTGTGGTACAGGTAGCTCATTCCTACCAGAACTCCATACGTATGACTTTCCAAATCGTTCCTGCAATCTGATTGATTGTCCATAAGTGCCCGAAGTTCACTTGTACGTATATATATATATATATATATATATATATATACCGTTGTATATATATAGATCGTACCACGTTTAGTATTTTTGTTAGTTTTGCATGCTACCATTGCTGCCCTGCTTCGTATTTGCTTAAAAAATATTTTGAACAAATACGCTGTGCATTTGCAGGTCATATGCTCATTGATCATCCTTCAATTAAATTTTGTGCTAAGTCACGCATACAAGCCGTTCCGTTTCAGCTTCAACAACCGAATGCAGTTCTATGTATCTCTTTCTTCTTTTCTGGTGTTATTCATGGGCGTGTTCTACTATGGTGACAATTTGAGCACCTCAGAGCAAAATTTGGTCACCTTCCTCCTCATATCCACTATTTTGGCGACAATAGGTTGTGGCTTGTATTCATTTGCATATGAGTATGTGATTTACTGGTCGCCACGAATGGAGGCGAGCAATCAGGCCAACTCCAAAGATGCCATCACTCACCAAATTCATGGCATCCTCAAAAAAATGTTTCCTGCTCATGTGAACCGGTACAGTCACTGGGCGGCAATGGATGAAGCTGCTGAAGAAAGAGCGACAAAAGCAAGAAAACATGATGGTGAATCAGATATGTTCCAAAAGGTTATGGTCCTTGCTCAACCTGACTCTCCAATGACTGGCGGGAGGTTTCGTGAGCGGTCGCGATCATTCAAGGACCTGATGGAAATGATCACACTGAAGGCTGACGATGCCACTGGTACAGACGACCTGTTGACAAGCTGGATTTCGGGAGGTGGCTCTCGGATTGGATTGCTGGAAAATTTTGTGGCATTTCCTAATTCACCCGCCAAAGACTTTTTCAAAACTTGGACAGAAGCCAACCATGGAAGTGAGTTATATACCAGTTTCAACAAAGTGCTGCTATCCTTGCATGAACTTCACAAGATGATGAAAGACGAAATCGAAGTGAACGGAGTTGAACATGCAAGCATGACAATTGAGGCAAGTGAAAGAATTGTCGTGCAAGATTTATAGGGTGATATACATATTTGATCTCATGAATGGGAGAGGCGAAAGTAAGGAATGAATTGCACATCACCGATGACGCACTATGACGCCTGGACGATAAATCGCTTACTGATCCGCTATTTGCGTTGTTAGTTCTTGGAGTTTTCAGAGCGTTGCACACCTCACCAAAAAATACAGAGTATATCGCTGCAAAAAAAGGAGGAGGGCTGCCGCATCAATATTTTTTGTAAAACATGCATATTTATCGCTCTGAGAAGTTGCGAGGTGTGGGATGGCGTTGAGGTTGAGATAACCGCGGGAGTATGCCGTTGGTTTGCTAGTTTTCCGAGCGCTGGCTAATTTTCACTTTCGCGAGAAAACACACCATTTTGTTTTGAAGGGCTTAGAACGGTTGGAAGTTTTTTTAGACGTTTGTTTACGAAATTTTTGAGGATCGTATGTTTTCAGATTTCTCCCTTGTGGCAAAGTGTAAAGGGACGAAAGTCTTTTTTCCTCAGCAGTCGAATTATCGCTGATTGACCCGATTTTGGGTTTCAAGCGTTTACCGTGGCTAGGGACTACTAAACCTCCGATGCGCCAGGAATCTTGTGAAAATATGATGTTGGAAAACTTTTATTTTTGTCGCAGGCATATCCATATTACTACGAAGACGCTTTCCGACCTGACAGCCGAATTTTCCGATTTTCGGGTCTGGTGGCAGTGTGTGCCTCTTACGAAAGGTTTTCGTCTCTTTTCGAGGTGGGTACACTTTCACAACCTCTAAAATTATCTGAGGAGCGAATATTTTGGCTTAGTTGGGAGTTTGTATGCGCTTAGTTCTTATTTTCTGCATCGTACAACTTGGGTTTTGCAGGGGTATTTTGCCTCCGCCGGTCACATTAGAAACGCCCAGTTTCAAACGTTTCGATGCGTCGGTGTGGCAGTATAAAAGTTCATTAAAGCCAGATCATCTTGGAATAAACTCCGAACAACTCTAGCTTTACTGAGTAACTCGTCACCTGTGTCATGGCAAACAATAATGTGCTAGGGGCACGACGACAGATGCTCGGAGATATGTTTTTGATTGAACGTGCAAAGGTACACAATTCGGATTTTTATAATATACTGGATCAGGGCCAGATTGAGGTACAAACGATAATTCGGTTCCGAGTTCTGAAGGCTAAACACTTCTCAAGTGCTCTACTTATTCACTCGTCACTCAGGTTGCAGGGTCAACCACTCGAGAGCCGATGTCACACTTCGGCTCAACGTTCAGTTCCCGATCCGATCTCATTTCTAATTCCGATTCGTCATTCTCGATTCAGATGTTATGCCGACAGGCTGACACGATGACTGCCCCACAGTACTGTCATACTACTGTACTGTCATACTGTCATACTGTCATAGCGTCATACTGTCATACTGTCATAACCTTAATATCTGATATTCGATTTCATTGTCTTTTCAACCCCGATGCGAATCTGACCATTCTTCGAGGGTCTGACTGAGTTCCACGATGACACCCCCCACAGTACTGTCATACTACTATAGTGTCATACTGTCATAGTGTCATAGTGTCATAGTGTCATACTGTCATACCCCGGACATCTGGTATTCATTCTCATCGTGATTTCAAGCCCAATCTCACTGTCATCGTGCCAATCCCAGATTACCCCCGATGACACACATACGGACGCATAGACATATCGGCTCACGCTGTGCCTCCGGGCACAACTCTCCCCCCCTTAGGAGTGGTCTACCTCCTGGGATCACTCCGCTAAGGTACCCATCTAAGTTCCAGTTCTTAGGTTTTCTGGTTCCTTGCTTTTCCAGTTCTTAGGTTCTCTGGTTCCTCTTCGAGCATAGTTTGCCTGCCGCTACCAGGGCACCACTTTCAAGAAGAAGGGTGCCACTTGGAATCTAAAGCGGGTCTTCAGTGTCGCGGAGGCGTAAATGTCGGAAAAGTTGTCGTAGCAGGAGTGCTGGCACGGGATATACACTCGCAGATCGACCTGCTCCAGTCTGCTGCGGGTGAGGTCCAAGCTGAGCAGTCTCTGGATGAGCACCGGTTGCCCATCTGCACGCACACGGTGTTGAAGTAGTACAGCGTAGCAGGGGCGAGGGTGGTGCTGAGTTCGTCCATATGCAGGTGGGTTTCATGTACTGCGTACCGTACATGCAGTAGGTACACACCAGCGGTGGGGGAAGCTGGCGCATCATAGGGCGAAGCCGTAGCGCGTTAGGGAAGCGACCTCTGGGGTTTTCCATGAACCAATGTTTTGGCTCCAGGTAGTCAATGATCTGCAATGCTCGTCGTACGATTTTGTCAGCCTGGGGAAGGTCAGGGGGTCCACCAGTGGTGCGCGCTTGACTGTACTGCCTGCAGGGGGGACTTGCCCAAATAACATCGAAGAATCCAGGCGGGTATTGTCTGTAGTCCCATTGCAGGATGTCACACACATGAGTGGGTTGCCAGATATGCCCGGAGTCGAGGGTCACTACTGAGGCGGAGGGGAAGCAATTTAGGAATTCCCTCTCTACTGAGCCAGTACCGCTGAAAAGTACGAGAATCCTGGGCGTGCGGGTTGTTTTTGCCTGTATTGCCAGCAGCTCTGTCACCAGTGCCAACGACCCATCTTCACGCGCTCTTGGCGTTCCCACGGCAGGGGGATATCATCTTCCATCTGTTCGAGCTGGTCCAGTTCATCGCAGGGATTAGTGATGAGGTGGGCCAGTGTCATTCCGGCTTGAGCGGAGTGGCGGCCACGCTGCTCGCGTCGCCGAGTGGCTTCGTCGCGGACTTGCGCTTCCATGTGCAGTCTCGCTTGCTCGAATTCACGAAGTTGTTGAAGTGGACTTCCGCGTTCAAGTTTGTCACGCGTCCTCCATTGGTCGTGAGCTTTGGAGTAGCCAGTCCAGCGAACCTTCCACTCTTCCACCTCCTTTCCTCGAACAGACCGCACTCGACGTGCAAGGATGCGCTCAACGTGTGCTTCCTTCTGACCGTCCACTACCACCTCTTCAGGTACTGCTAGGTGATCGCGTGCGGCAAAAGCATCTTGACCGCTGGTGTACGGTTTGAGGCGATGTTGAGCGAACACGTCGTGAATCCGCCAGTGAGGAGGGAGGCGTAGGCGGTAGGCTACTGGAGCTCCTCTGTCGGCCTCTGGCATGGTCATCTGTACATCGCTGAAGAAGCGTTCGGTCACAGGAACTGGTCCATGCCAGCGCTTGGTCAGTTTCCTACAGATGGAGCGATCCATCACCTTCTCCGTAAGGTGTTTCGCCTCTATCCAGACCAGATCTCCAACAGCATACTCCCGCTGCCCGTGTCTGCGATCAAACTGTTCGCGCTGTCGCTGTTGAGCCAGCTCTAACCGCTGTCTGGCGTCCCGCAGCTGCGACGAAAATTTCACAGCCACTTCGTGTGCGGTGCCTACTCCCCCAGTTCGTCGTCCAGCGGTGGACTGTGCGGCCTCCAGGAAAAGGTCCAACTGCGACAGCGGCGAGAACCCGAACACCAGCTCAAATGGCGTGAAGCCAGTAGATTCACTCCTGGAGTCATTGATCGCGAACTCCACGTTAGTGGTGAACAGATCCCAGTCCTCCACATTGGCGTCTACAAAGGACCTGAGCATGTCCTCAATAACCCTGTTGCTGTGTTCCGCCTGGCCGTCAGACCGAGGGTTGTACGGCGTGGTACGAGCCACTTTCACACCCATCAGTCTCATGAGTTCCTGCCAGAAAGCATCTTGAAACCGTGGGTCACGATCAGAGACAATCTTCATAGGCGCGCCATGTAAGCGCCACACCGAGTCAAAGTAGATTCTGGCCACCACAGCTGCGGAGCTGTCGCCGAAGTTCATCGGCACAACGTGGACCATCTTCGTCAGCTTGCAGGTGAAGGCCACGAAAGCATCATTGCCCCTCTCTGATACCGGCAGGCCGGTGACGAAGTCCACCGCGACATCCTGCCATGGCCTGTTCGGGATGCTGTGAGGGTTTAGCAACCCATCCGGGTAAGTTCCCCGCGGCCTCACTGATTGGCACACTGCGCAGGATGCAACCCAGGTGCCCACATCTTCCGCGGCACCACGCCAATAGAAGCGTCGCAGCACCCTCTCCAGAGTCTTGTCTCGCCCAGTGTGACCTGAGGACAATGACTCATGAGCATGGCGAATCACTACTTCTCGAAGTGGAGAGTCCTCCCCCAGCACCAACTGATATCTCCCTGCTGCGGTCCTCCAAACCACTTCACCCACTAGCCTGAAGTCCTGTAGGCATTGATGTGGTGCCGCTTTCACCTTCTCTCTTAGTGAACGAAGTGTCCCCTCTCGGGTGTACTCCGCTTTCAACGCGCGCAGGAACTTTGAGTCCGACTGCTGGGAGGCTGCGTCTCTGAAGTCTGCCGCCTCACCTGTCCTTATCACAGCGGGGGCTGTTCGCGGATGTCTCACGCGTGCTGGTTGTGGCTTGGCGGGAGGGGCGTGTACTATCAGAACAGGCCAGCGAAGGTCGAAGGCTCTCCCATCTGGGTTCTCGAAGAACTGGTTGGGCTCGCCCTTGTCATCATGAGTAGGGACGACCTCCACAATCTGCATATTGGCCTTTCTGAAAAGTTTGCGCCACGCGGGGATCTTGGATTGGTGATCTGGTAGAACGAATACTGCTGAAGTGTTCTCTGGGTCTGTCTTCCATTCTGCGATATACTTGTTCAAGATCGCCTCCACAGTAATGCACTTGGAGTTGTATGGAGGGTTACACCAAACTCGAAGGCCCCTCCATTTCTCTGAAAGGCAGTCTGTCCAGAATCTATCCGCCTGTCTGTTGCGGCCGCCAAAGTCACAACAGGCGTCCACATCGAAGGGTCCAAATTTCTCGGCGTACTTCAAGGAGTACTCTGCTCGGACACGCCAGTTCTGTGAGTCCTCTGGGGGAGCCTGCCGTTTCTGTGGGTGAAGGGCCGGGGATGGAGTTGACTGTTGGGGCGCCTGCTGCGGGGTTGGTGAGCTCGTTGGCACCTTCGCAGTGGGCGCCTCCGATGCGTCAGCTTGTGACATAGGCGTTCGCGTCTTCGGTGACGCCAACTGCGGAGGCGCTGGGGTCGTAGAGGCCTTCCTAGCGCGT
>LGRX02027811.1:0-24415 GCA_001247695.2 Cymbomonas tetramitiformis | reverse complement strand
AAACAAATGGCATATTTCATTAATGGGGTACTTTGCTTCTCGGCTGCTTCCTTATTCGCCAACTTCTAGCTGCGCGTATTTCAGCGTATTTCAGCAGGAATCATATTCCGTGGATGTGGCCCTGTAGTATGCATCGTCGTGAGCATTCGACGTGGATCTCAATGTAATCAAGTAGGGTTTTGGAACATTTCGCACCTGATGCCGATTGCAACGAAGCATTCAATGTAATTATGAACAAAGAAAGATTTGTGCTTATGGGGTTGTGGCTTTGCCATTCACAGGCGTGCACATTTGTGTCAGTGGGTTATGTCTACATGGTTAAGATGACAACGGATTTTTTTGCTTGCAAAAAAGCTGAAGATGGATTGATGTACCTTGTCAAGGCTCCAGAATATGAATGTTTTGATTCGAAGTGGTATGGCTACCTGTGGCAAGGCATTTTTGGCCTTGTGGTATATTGCATTGGAGTGCCACTTGGAATAGGTGTTTTCTTGCATGTAAACAAAGCAAGATTAGATAACCCCTTCTTCAAGAAGGCATTTGGGACGTTATACATTGTTTACGAGGTGCTGCTCTTTACGCAAATTACTTGCCCTCACATTGTTCCCCTTGGATCAATTACTTGTTCTGCAGAGTAATTAGTCTTGCATGACGTCATCCGCCTGAATGAGTTTTTATGATCATGATCTGTTTCACTTGTTTTCAAGATCTGTCTCCTGGCAGGAATCATTCTTGCCCGGCTGTATTTATTACAAGGGATTGAGCACATCCCAAGTACCTACTGAGGAATTTTTGTTGCTTGCCTGTGACAGAAAAACGTGTATCTCTGGGAAGTCATAGTGAAACTGAAGAAACTGTTTATTGTGACCGTTTTGATTTTCTTTGCTGAGAACATTGTGGTACAGGTAGCTCATTCCTACCAGAACTCCATACGTATGACTTTCCAAATCGTTCCTGCAATCTGATTGATTGTCCATAAGTGCCCGAAGTTCACTTGTACGTATATATATATATATATATATATATATATACCGTTGTATATATATAGATCGTACCACGTTTAGTATTTTTGTTAGTTTTGCATGCTACCATTGCTGCCCTGCTTCGTATTTGCTTAAAAAATATTTTGAACAAATACGCTGTGCATTTGCAGGTCATATGCTCATTGATCATCCTTCAATTAAATTTTGTGCTAAGTCACGCATACAAGCCGTTCCGTTTCAGCTTCAACAACCGAATGCAGTTCTATGTATCTCTTTCTTCTTTTCTGGTGTTATTCATGGGCGTGTTCTACTATGGTGACAATTTGAGCACCTCAGAGCAAAATTTGGTCACCTTCCTCCTCATATCCACTATTTTGGCGACAATAGGTTGTGGCTTGTATTCATTTGCATATGAGTATGTGATTTACTGGTCGCCACGAATGGAGGCGAGCAATCAGGCCAACTCCAAAGATGCCATCACTCACCAAATTCATGGCATCCTCAAAAAAATGTTTCCTGCTCATGTGAACCGGTACAGTCACTGGGCGGCAATGGATGAAGCTGCTGAAGAAAGAGCGACAAAAGCAAGAAAACATGATGGTGAATCAGATATGTTCCAAAAGGTTATGGTCCTTGCTCAACCTGACTCTCCAATGACTGGCGGGAGGTTTCGTGAGCGGTCGCGATCATTCAAGGACCTGATGGAAATGATCACACTGAAGGCTGACGATGCCACTGGTACAGACGACCTGTTGACAAGCTGGATTTCGGGAGGTGGCTCTCGGATTGGATTGCTGGAAAATTTTGTGGCATTTCCTAATTCACCCGCCAAAGACTTTTTCAAAACTTGGACAGAAGCCAACCATGGAAGTGAGTTATATACCAGTTTCAACAAAGTGCTGCTATCCTTGCATGAACTTCACAAGATGATGAAAGACGAAATCGAAGTGAACGGAGTTGAACATGCAAGCATGACAATTGAGGCAAGTGAAAGAATTGTCGTGCAAGATTTATAGGGTGATATACATATTTGATCTCATGAATGGGAGAGGCGAAAGTAAGGAATGAATTGCACATCACCGATGACGCACTATGACGCCTGGACGATAAATCGCTTACTGATCCGCTATTTGCGTTGTTAGTTCTTGGAGTTTTCAGAGCGTTGCACACCTCACCAAAAAATACAGAGTATATCGCTGCAAAAAAAGGAGGAGGGCTGCCGCATCAATATTTTTTGTAAAACATGCATATTTATCGCTCTGAGAAGTTGCGAGGTGTGGGATGGCGTTGAGGTTGAGATAACCGCGGGAGTATGCCGTTGGTTTGCTAGTTTTCCGAGCGCTGGCTAATTTTCACTTTCGCGAGAAAACACACCATTTTGTTTTGAAGGGCTTAGAACGGTTGGAAGTTTTTTTAGACGTTTGTTTACGAAATTTTTGAGGATCGTATGTTTTCAGATTTCTCCCTTGTGGCAAAGTGTAAAGGGACGAAAGTCTTTTTTCCTCAGCAGTCGAATTATCGCTGATTGACCCGATTTTGGGTTTCAAGCGTTTACCGTGGCTAGGGACTACTAAACCTCCGATGCGCCAGGAATCTTGTGAAAATATGATGTTGGAAAACTTTTATTTTTGTCGCAGGCATATCCATATTACTACGAAGACGCTTTCCGACCTGACAGCCGAATTTTCCGATTTTCGGGTCTGGTGGCAGTGTGTGCCTCTTACGAAAGGTTTTCGTCTCTTTTCGAGGTGGGTACACTTTCACAACCTCTAAAATTATCTGAGGAGCGAATATTTTGGCTTAGTTGGGAGTTTGTATGCGCTTAGTTCTTATTTTCTGCATCGTACAACTTGGGTTTTGCAGGGGTATTTTGCCTCCGCCGGTCACATTAGAAACGCCCAGTTTCAAACGTTTCGATGCGTCGGTGTGGCAGTATAAAAGTTCATTAAAGCCAGATCATCTTGGAATAAACTCCGAACAACTCTAGCTTTACTGAGTAACTCGTCACCTGTGTCATGGCAAACAATAATGTGCTAGGGGCACGACGACAGATGCTCGGAGATATGTTTTTGATTGAACGTGCAAAGGTACACAATTCGGATTTTTATAATATACTGGATCAGGGCCAGATTGAGGTACAAACGATACTTCGGTTCCGAGTTCTGAAGGCTAAACACTTCTCAAGTGCTCTACTTATTCACTCGTCACTCAGGTTGCAGGGTCAACCACTCGAGAGCCGATGTCACACTTCGGCTCAACGTTCAGTTCCCGATCCGATCTCATTTCTAATTCCGATTCGTCATTCTCGATTCAGATGTTATGCCGACAGGCTGGCACGATGACTGCCCCACAGTACTGTCATACTACTGTACTGTCATACTATCATAGCGTCATACTGTCATAACCTTAATATCTGATATTCGATTTCATTGTCTTTTCAACCCCGATGCGAATCTGACCATTCTTCGAGGGTCTGACTGAGTTCCACGATGACACCCCCCACAGTACTGTCATACTACTATAGTGTCATACTGTCATACTGTCATAGTGTCATAGTGTCATACTGTCATACCCCGGACATCTGGTATTCATTCTCATCGTGATTTCAAGCCTAATTTCACTGTCATCGTGCCAATCCCAGATTACCCCCGATGACACACATACGGACGCATAGGCATATCGGCTCACGCTGTGCCTCCGGGCACAACTCTCCCCCCCTTAGGAGTGGTCTACCTCCTGGGATCACTCCGCTAAGGTACCCATCTAAGTTCCAGTTCTTAGGTTTTCTGGTTCCTTACTGTTTCCAGTTCTTAGGTTCTCTGGTTCCTCTTCGAGCATAGTTTGCCTGCCGCTACCAGGGCACCACTTTCAAGAAGAAGGGTGCCACTTGGAATCTAAAGCGGGTCTTCAGTGTCGCGGAGGCGTAAATGTCGGAAAAGTTGTCGTAGCAGGGGTGCTGGTACGGGGTATACACTCGCAGATCGACCTGCTCCAGTCTGCTGCGGGTGAGGTCCAAGCTGAGCAGTCTCTGGGTGAGCACCGGTTGCCCATCTGCACGCACACGGTGTCGAAGTGGTACAGCGTAGCAGGGGCGAGGGTGGTGCTGAGTTCGTCCATATGCAGGTGGGTTTCATGTACTGCGTACCATACATGCAGTAGGTACACACCAGCGGTGGGGGAAGCTGGCGCATCATAGGGCGAAGCCGTAGCGCGTTAGGGAAGCGACCTCTGGGGTTTTCCATGAACCAATGTTTTGGCTCTAGGTAGTCAATGATCTGCAATGCTCGTCGTACGATTTTGTCAGCCTGGGGAAGGTCAGGGGGCCCACCAGTGGTGCGCGCTTGACTGTACTGCCTGCAGGGGGGACTTGCCCAAATAACATCGAAGAATCCAGGCGGGTATTGTCTGTAGTCCCATTGCAGGATGTCACACACAAATCATGAGTGGGTTGCCAGATATGCCCGGAGTCGAGGGTCACTACTGAGGCGGAGGGGAAGCAATTTAGGAATTCCCTCTCTACTGAGCCAGTACCGCTGAAAAGTACGAGAATCCTGGGCGTGCGGGTCATTTTTGCCTGTATTGCCAGCAGCTCTGTCACCAGTGCCAACGACCCATCTTCTACGCGCTCTTGGCGTTCCCACGGCAGGGGGATATCATCTTCCATCTGTTCGAGCTGGTCCAGTTCATCGCAGGGATTAGTGATGAGGTGGGCCAGTGTCATTCCGGCTTGAGCGGAGTGACGGCCACGCTGCTCGCGTCGCCGAGTGGCTTCGTCGCGTACTTGCGCTTCCATGTGAAGTCTCGCTTGCTCGAATTCACGAAGTTGTTGAAATGGACTTCCGCGTTCAAGTTTGTCACGCGTCCTCCATTGGTCGTGAGCTTTGGAGTAGCCAGTCCAGCGAACCTTCCACTCTTCCACCTCCTTTCCTCGCACAGACCGCACTCGACGTGCAAGAATGCGCTCAACGTGTGCTTCCTTCTGACCGTCCACTACCACCTCTTCAGGTACTGCTAGGTGATCGCGTGCGGCAAAAGCATCTTGACCGCTGGTGTACGGTTTGAGGCGATGTTTAGCGAACACGTCGTGAATCCGCCAGTGAGGAGGGAGGCGTAGGCGGTAGGCTACTGGAGCTCCTCTGTCGGCCTCGGGCATGGTCATCTGTATATCGCTGAAGAAGCGTTCGGTCACAGGAACTGGTCCATGCCAGCGCTTGGTCAGTTTCCTACAGATGGAACGATCCATCACCTTCTCCGTAAGGTGTTTCGCCTCTATCCAGACCAGATCTCCAACAGCATACTCCCGCTGCCCGTGTCTGCGATCAAACTGTTCGCGCTGTCGCTGTTGAGCCAGCTCTAACCGCTGTCTGGCGTCCCGCAGCTGCGACGAAAATTTCACAACCACTTCGTGTGCGGTGCCTACTCCCCCAGTTCGTCGTCCAGCGGTGGACTGTGCGGCCTCCAGGAAAAGGTCCAACTGCGACAGCGGCGAGAACCCGAACACCAGTTCAAATGGCGAGAAGCCAGTAGATTCACTCCTGGAGTCATTGATCGCGAACTCCACGTTAGTGGTGAACAGATCCCAGTCCTCCACATTGGCGTCTACAAAGGACCTGAGCATGTCCTCAATAACCCTGTTGCTGTGTTCCGCCTGGCCGTCAGACCGAGGGTTGTACGGCGTGGTACGAGCCACTTTCACACCCATCAGTCTCATGAGTTCCTGCCAGAAAGCATCTTGAAACCGTGGGTCACGATCAGAGACAATCTTCATAGGCGCGCCATGTAAGCGCCACACCGAGTCAAAGTAGATTCTGGCCACCACAGCTGCGGAGCTGTCGCCGAAGTTCATCGGCACAACGTGGACCATCTTCGTCAGCTTGCAGGTGAAGGCCACGAAAGCATCATTGCCCCTCTCCGATACCGGCAGGCCGGTGACGAAGTCCACCGCGACATCCTGCCATGGCCTGTTCGGGATGCTGTGAGGGTTTAGCAACCCATCCGGGTAAGTTCCCCGCGGCCTCACTGATTGACACACTGCGCAGGATGCAACCCAGGTGCCCACATCTTCCGCGGCACCACGCCAATAGAAGCGTCGCAGCACCCTCTCCAGAGTCTTGTCTCGCCCAGTGTGGCCTGAGGACAATGACTCATGAGCATGGCGAATCACTACTTCTCTAAGTGGAGAGTCCTCCCCCAGCACCAACTGATATCTCCCTGCTGCGGTCCTCCAAACCACTTCACCCACTAGCCTGAAGTCCTGTAGGCATTGATGTGGTGCCGCTTTCACCTTTTCTCTTAGTGAACGAAGTGTCCCCTCTCGGGTGTACTCCGCTTTCAACGCGCGCAGGAACTTTGAGTCCGACTGCTGGGAGGCTGCGTCTCTGAAGTCTGCCGCCTCACCCGTCCTTATCACCGCGGGGGCTGTTCGCGGATGCCTCACGCGTGCTGGTTGTGGTTTGGCGGGAGGGGCGTGTACTATCAGAACAGGCCAGCGAAGGTCGAAGGCTCTCCCATCTGGGTTCTCGAAGAACTGGTTGGGCTCGCCCTTGTCATCATGAGTAGGGATGACCTCCACAATCTGCATATTGGCCTTTCTGAAAAGTTTGCGCCACGCGGGGAGCTTGGACTGGTGATCTGGTAGAACGAATACTGCTGAGGTGTTCTCTGGGTCTGTCTTCCATTCTGCGATATACTTGTTCAAGATCGCCTCCACAGTAATGCACTTGGAGTTGTATGGAGGGTTACACCAAACTCGAAGGCCCCTCCATTTCTCTGAAAGGCAGTCTGTCCAGAATCTATCCGCCTGTCTGTTGCGGCCGCCAAAGTCACAACAGGCGTCCACATCGAAGGGTCCAAATTTCTCGGCGTACTTCAAGGAGTACTCTGCTCGGACACGCCAGTTCTGTGAGTCCTCTGGGGGAGCCTGCCGTTTCTGTGGGTGAAGGGCCGGGGATGGAGTTGACTGTTGGGGCGCCTGCTGCGGGGTTGGTGAGCTCGTTGGCACCTTCGCAGTGGGCGCCTCCGATGCGTCAGCTTGTGACATAGGCGTTCGCGTCTTCGGTGACGCCAACTGCGGAGGCGCTGGGGTCGTAGAGGCCTTCCCAGCGCGTGACATACTCCTCGTTATCCTTATCTGGGGTGGGGCTCTATCAGGGGGTTTGTGTGGAGCTTCTACCGGCTTCGCGCTTTCAGCTACAGGCCAGTCAGGCGTGTCGAAGACGAGGTGATCCTCCTTCATTCCCTTATAGAGCTTCGGGTTAACGAGAGCGATGGTCTCCCCCATGTCCATGGCCTGTTCCGCCACGGAGAGGGTCTCCACCGCTGAGAGCCAACAGCCAACAGTCTGGGCCCAGTGGGGATGAGCTGCGGGTGGTGAGCTGGAGAAGCATTCAGACTCCAGCGTTGCCAGGGGGTCTTTCGGCAGATCTGAGGTGGGGTCAATCACCCCTGCCTCCTTCAACCCCTCACGCACGCCCTTGTCTTTGAAGTCGGGTCTTCTGGACAGGGCGTCCGGTACCAGCAGCAGCGCTCCTTTGATGTACTCCATTCTCGGGACTCCCACCTCCACCAGATCCATGTACCAGCGTGCCTGTCTGCGGCTAAGCTCCCTGCCAGGTTCCATCAGCCATTCAAGGGGGCGGTGATCACCCCGGATGCGGAAGTTGGTGAAGATGAGGTAATGCCGCCAGGTAACGGTGGTGCAATGGTGTAGAGCACCTAGCTCACGCTCGCCGGTGTGGTAATTCTGCTCGGCGGCTGAGAACTGGCGGCTCTCGTATGCTATCACGCGCAGTCCAAGCCCATCTCCATTGTCTTGCATCAGTACTCCCCCAAGAGCGATGCCGCTAGCATCCGTCTGCACCACGAAAGGTGCTGTGCCGTCTGCGGCACCCTTAATGTTGGGCAAGGCGAGCACTGGCGCTGAGGTGAGGGCCTTCTTCAGCTTCTCGAAGGCCCACCGCTGCATGGGACCCCACTCCCAGGGTACGTCCGACTTGGTCAACCGGGTGAGGGGCTGAGCGATCTCGGAGAAGCAGTGGATGAACCTGCGGTAATACCCCGCTAGGCCCAAGAACTGCCTGACGTGGGTAACCGTCTCCAGTTCGGGCCAGTCCCTCACTGCAGCCACCTTGTCGTGTTGGGGTCTGCAGCCATCTGCGGAGATACAGTGGCCAAGGAACCGCAAGGATTTCTTCAACAGTTGGCACTTGGACCTCTTGAGGAAGACGCCCTTCTCTCTGCATGTCAGGAGCAGTTGCTTGACGTGTTCGTAGTGCTCTGCAGCGGTGTTGCTGAAGACGACCACATCATCGATGAAGATCCGGACAAATGGGAGATGGCCCAAGGCCCGCTGCATCCGTCGCTGGTACCGAGACGGTGAATTCTGCAGCCCCTGCGGCATGACCAACCACTCATATGACCCCATCTGGGTGGTGAAGGCGGTCTTCTCGACATCTCCTGGTGCCATCGGTACTTGCCAGAAGCCATCCACCGTGTCGAACGAAGAGAAGAACTTCGCACCCTGCATCTCGTCGAACATCATCTGGATGTCTGGGAGAGGATACTTGTCCTTAACTGTCTGGCGGTTGAGGAGCCGGTAATCGATCACCAGTCGCAGCTCCTTGGGGTTCCCTGGTTTAGGGACCATCAAACAGGGAGCTGCATAAGGGCTGGAAGAGGGTCGGATGTAGCCCTTGGACATCAGAGTCTCCACGCGTTCTCGAAGTTGGCGGAGTTCCCCTGCAGACTTCTTGTAGATGCGCTGGCAGGGAGGCCCCTTCTTGCTCAGCTCTGGGTCCAGGTTAATGTTGGCTTCATCTTGGGGGTCATGTCTGAGTCCATCGATGTTCGGTAGGGCAGTCGTCATCTCCTTCTTGTACTCCTCACCCCAGAAGTCCTGAAACTTGAGGGTCCATTCAGGGCTCACTTCTGCATCTTCAGTATCCGCAGCGGGTTCGGCGCTCTCAGAGTCGATAGCCGTGGCTGCAAAGGCAGAAGCAGTATCATCGGGGGACTTCTCGGCCATCATGAGCCAGGCGGGTTGTATCTCCGGGTCGTCATTGCCGCGTAGCTTCTGCGTCTCCGCGTACACCAGGTACTTCTTCAGCTGGGCAGGGGGTAGGAACACCTCATCCACCAATCCCGCGCAGGCCGTGCCCTTCGGAGACCTGTCCCCAGATGCTTTCCCAGGAGAACAGCCTGTGATGGTGACGCGATCCCCAATCTTGCCACTGCGGGACTTCCCGAGGAAGGAGACGGAGCCATTCCCTTCATAGCCCAGAGTGACAGGAGAGTGACTGCGCAGCCACCTTCCGCCGAGGATAACATCCACCTGTATGCCCAGTGGTAGGATCCGGAGGGCAAGGGCGTTCTCCGTATAGGTGCCCGTGGTGGTGTGCGTGTTAAACTTGGCATACGCGGTGGCGCCAGTGATCTTCACAGATCCATCCGCCAGGGTGACTCGCATCTCGGAGCCGGCTCGTGTCGTGAGGCCACATCGCTTAGCGCTCTGCTCCGAGATGAAGTTGTCAGAGGCCCCCGAGTCAATCAGCACCTTGACCGTGTGCCCTCTGAGGGTTGCGTAGAATACCAGCAGTAGCGGTCCTTCTTCGCCATGTGCCGCTGCAAGGGTACCCTCGATGTCGGTCTTCCACTGAACTCCCCCATCTGTGCGTATGCTTTTGCACTTGAGGTTGGGGAGGAGGTTGTCCGAGGCCTCGCGGCATTCTTCCAGCGTTTGCCTACACGCGGCGTAGAACTCCTCATCCAGCAAATCAACATCTTCAGTCGGGTGACTGACGAGGTTGTCTGCACTCGCCGTCAGCAAGGTGCCCGCTGAGGTGCATTCGCTCGAGGTGGGGCTGACATGAGTGGTGTCGCTGGTGGTAGGGCTCACATGGGTGGTGTCACTGGTAGTAGGGCTCACATGTGTAGTGCCACTGGTGGTAGGGCTAACATGGGTAGTGCCGCTTACTGTGGGGCTCACGTGGGTAGTGCCGCTTGTTGTGGGGCTCACATGGGTAGCGACACTATTGGTGAGACTGCCATGGGTGAGAGGGTCCTCGTCATGCTGAGGGCTGCCAGCAGGGGAGTTGTGGGCGAGCTGGTGGGAGCTCTGGTGGTCAGTTCTCGTCTGAGGGGTCCCAGCTGCTGCCATCTGCTGGGTGAAGCAGAGCGAATTGACCGAGGACTCCTCTTCCATTACCTCAGGGTCTTCAGCGATGGGGTGGCTGTCGAGACAGGGTGGCGCTTCATCCACTTCATGCGTTCTGACGGTGGTCATCTGCTGGGTGAAGCAAAGCGAACTGGGTGCGGAGGTTTCCTCCGCCTCTGAGCAGTAGGATGAACCTTCGGGGTTTCCTCCCGGAGTGGCCGGCGCGTTATCATGGTGCGAAGATGTAGTCTCTGTTGTGGGCTCGGCCAGCGAGGATGATGGAGGGGATGCTCCCAAGGGGCTGGGACCCAACTTCCTCATCTTGTACTGGTGTACTGCGTGCAGACTGCACCAGGCGCCAGGTAGACCCACATCTCCCGCTGTCCCAGGTATCGTGCCCACTTCAGTGTCCAGGGTGCAGAGGGATGTCAAAGACCTCGCTGCTGCTCTTCGTGCGCCCTCCTTTTCCCACAGCCTGCTACCTGGGGAAGAGTCTGGACTCGAAGTGGCGATTGCCTTTTGCTGCTCGGCAGGCGACAGCTCTCTCCAAGCCGCGTAGAGGTCGTGGGAGCTGGTGTTAGAGGATTCGGGGACTTGCTGGCGACCGTCGTGTGAAAGGAGGTGCCACAATGCTATGCGCTGATGGCCCTCCTTGCGATCTTGAGGTTCGCGGGCAATGCGTATCCTCTCTGCCAGCTGGTTGGCGCGGTTCACGCGCTCCTTTGGCGATCGACTCCCAGAGTGTACGCGGCTGCGGACGCGCTCCGACATTTTATCCACCAGGTCCTTGGCAGCCTCTGGGGATTTGCGCAGAGCTCTGCGGACCTTCTGCATGGCGACTTCGAGGGGGAGGGAGTACGCAGATCTCTCTTCCAGTGCCACGCAGTTAGCCTTTTCCGTGGGTCTGCGAGGTTGGACTGATAGATGGGCAGCGGTAGGACAACACGCGGTCGGGGGCGAAGGTCGCGGGGCTCTCCGCGGTTGTTGCCCATAATGGGGGGTCTGTGCCGGGGGACTCGCCGTCCCCTCCGACCCTCGATCCTCGCTTGTGTATAAGCAGGGCCGTCATCAAGAGGTAGCGACGGCTCATCGAAGGAGGTGCTTCCTGCGAGAGGGTGGCTGGACAAGTCATCCCTCGGCGGCGATGGGGCACCAGCTGAGCGGTAGGTGCGTCGCAAGCGGGTCCCAGAGGTGAAGGCCACACTCTTGGGGTGGGGACGTTGGCCCCAAGGGTCTCTGCGTCCTCGGGCGCGACGGGGTCCCACTGGTTCTGACCGCTTCTCCAGGGCGGAGAGGGTCTGATCATCAGGGCAAGACCTCACTTCCCCGAAGGGCAGGGTCTGGGGCTGGCCGCCGGCCAGTCATTCATCGCTCTCCACCGGGGGAAGGCCGTCACCCTCCACAAGCTCGATGCCCTCAAGGGCCGCCAGGGTCTGGT
This sequence comes from Cymbomonas tetramitiformis, assembly GCA_001247695.2. NCBI lineage: Eukaryota > Viridiplantae > Chlorophyta > Pyramimonadophyceae > Pyramimonadales > Pyramimonadaceae > Cymbomonas > Cymbomonas tetramitiformis. The sequence continues at coordinate 12,843 of LGRX02027811.1, read as the reverse complement.
AGCTCTGCTCGTCCTCACAGGTAGCAAGAGCCAGGACCTCCTCGGAGAACTCTTCTGGGACGCCATCCACCGAGGAGATGTCCTCCTGCTGCTCGATGGCCCAAACGACGGCGGCTACAAACCCAGGGGAGTTCGCCAGTCGAGCGGGTGCATTGGCCCTCCACTCCTTGAGCTTAGCCTCGTCCGTACAGTTACGGACGATGTGCTCCGCAGAGCCGCAGGCGAGGCACCGGCGGACTTTCGGAGCATCAGGGCGGGAGAGGCCAGGTGGTGGTGGCAAAGGAGTCACTGCCGCGGCGACGGTGGTGGCAGGCCCGTTCTCCAGCATGGCAAGAGCTGGGCGGGTCGAAGAGGGGGTACGCCTGTAGAAGGGGGTGCGAGGTGGTGGGTTAGCGAAGGAAACAGCACGGGGAGGACGGTCTTGAGAGCGCCTCTGAGCCGCCTCCGTGTCAATGTCACTCTCCACCTCCTCAGCAACTTCCCGAATCTTCAACAAGGCGTTGTGGGTGCCTGGGATGTCGTCAGCGACGGCCTTCCTCTCCCACTCTTCTGGTTTGGAAACATCCAAGTGGATGGCTCTCAGGCGCCGCATCACCTTGGGTGCATATTTCAGCCCCCGGCGGTACGTAGAGAGCATCGACAAGTTGGTCATCTCCACGCAATTTGGGACTCTGCCGGCCAAGAAGTTGACGGAGGCCATGCGGGTCTCCAGTCGCGAGAAATGCTCCGCCGCGGTCTCGTTCACCGCCTGCTTCAGGGCAATGGCCTCGCCGTGTGCGTTCTCCAGGTAGGCCTGCGTCAGAGAGCACACCGCCAGATCGCTGAAGAACACGTCCAGCTCCCCGTAGCGTTGGTGCCAAGCTTGCTCGGACCCAAAGGTCCCCGCCGCGCGCTCCAGGAACTTTCTCTGCTGGTCTTGAAGAGTGTACTCCTTGAAGCTCCAAAGAAGGCTTGACACACTCGCCTGGTACTCTGATACTGATGGCGTACAACTGGGAGTGGTCAGTGCTTCGATCACGATGGCCTCCTGGAATACCTTCCGCACCATGTGGGAGTAGTGCTCCAGCTGCGTCAGGAGGCCCTCCTTGTCGGCCGATTTTGTGTCGGACGCGGAGCGGGGGAACCTGGTGACGCTCTTGACCAGCTTTAGCACCATCTCTTTGGTCTTGTGCTCCTGGCGGACCTCGTCTGGAGATGCTCGCAGGTTAGTGCCCTGCGGCAGACGGACGATGCCTGGAACAAAGGGGGTGGCGCTGGGAGAGAGCACGGGGTTCGCAGCGGCGGCAGAGTGAACGGGGTTCGCGGCAGCGGCAGAGTGAACGGGGTTTGCAGCGGCGGAATGGGGAAAACGGGCAGGAGGTGGTGGTCCCGGGGCATGCGCGGGCGGAGGCGCAGGCGTGGGATTTGTGGGGACTGCGGTTGGAGTGGGCGGTAATGTAGGGGCTGATGGTGGTGCGGGGAGTGGGAGAGGTGTATGGAAGGGCAGGGGTGTGGATGGTTGTGCGGCCACCACGCTCATGCTCCGGTACCAATCGGAGTTGCTGACCTCCGACCACGCGGCGAGCCCGTCCTGATCGAAGCTCTGCATCTCCGACTCCCGCGCAGTAGCAGGGATCCACTCCCATACTGGCTGCCCCATGCTAGTAGACCGCACATTGGCCGCGGCTGGGTCCCCCATTGCCATATCCATGACCTCGCGGTCGACCATGAGGACCCAGGTCTCCACACGAGGGTTGGTAAGGGGTAGGGGTGCATGGTGTAGCCGGCCCCCCATGCGCGCATATGCAGTCAGCGGCGCTCCCAGCAGGTGCATGATCCTGAACAAGATGGCGTCGCCCTGCACCCCAGCCCGGCGGCGTTCGTCCCATGGTAGGGAGACGGTTGCCGCGCCTCGCACCCCAGCTGACTGGTGCACCCACAATGACCCACCATCGTGGGTGACGAAGAGGGCTCTGACCTCTGGGTACTGAGGGTAGGAGGGCTCTGGTGCGGGATCGTCAGGGGGATCCTGAGGTGGATCACTAGGGGGGCCTGGTGGCGAGTCGCTTGGACTGGAGTCTCTGGGCTCTGAGTCGGGATTACCACCGCCGTGCACCACCGTCTCCATCGACTGCCGCCGGCGGGCCACCATCATGTTATGGGGATTTGGCCGGCCCTGAGTGGGAGGTTCGGCGGGAGCGGTCTCAGCGGCGGTCTGAGGCACTGGAGGGGTTACGCTGGCGACAGCGTCTGCCTCGTGTAGATGGTCCGCCGTCAGGCCCTGTGCGCTGCCCTGAGGGTCGCCTGGTGGGGAGGCTCCTGCCGATGTCGTCGCACCAGGCAGCGCGAGTCCTCTCGAGAGCACCGCGGAGATGTCCAGGGCCTGTACTGCCGCTAGGACTTCTCTGCGAATGTGTTCACTTCGGCTGCTCGCGTCCGAGTCAGAGCCGGACCTGTGGGCGGCCCTCCGCCTGCGCTCAGCCCGTGCCTGCGTGCTTCGGCTGCCTCTGGTCCCCGTGCTGGTGCGGCTGATGTCCGTGCCGGAGAGCGGTCGCACGAGTGAGATGGCCGAAATCTATAATCGATGATATCCATGGAATCGCTATATCGGACTGCGATCGCAATGGAATCGCATGAATTCTAAGGACTTTGCGAAAAATATTTTTCAAAAAAAATATTTTTTCAGGGTGAAATCGCCAAAAAACCGTTGTTTTTAGCTTGTTTTGGCGTTCTACACCATTACGCGGGTGAGGAGTGCAGCGATTCGTGGAATTGAGGGGTTTCACATATCACGTAATTAATCCTGATGGTCACCGCAATTTGAAATTTTGAAAAAAAATATTTTCTTGGCCCAAATCGGCCGAAAATCGCGTTTTTTTGCCTGTTTTGGCCTGTCGCGGGCCTGTTTTGGCGTTCTACGCCACTCCGCGCGTGTGGAGTGCTCATATTCGTGGGAATGAGGGTTTTCACATATCACCTAAGCACTCCTGATGGGAATCGCAATTTGAAATTTTGGAAAAAAATATTTTTTGGGCCCAAATTTCAACAGAAATAGATTTTTTTTGCCTGTTTCGGCCTGTCGCGGGCCGGTTGTGGCGTTCTACGCCACTCCGCGCGTGTGGAGTGCACATATTCGTGGAAATGAGGGTTTTCACATATCACCTAAGCACTCCTGATGGGAATCGCAATTTGAAATTTTGGAAAAAAATATTTTTTTGGCCCAAATTTCAACAGAAATAGGTTTTTTTGCCTGTTTCGGCCTGTCGCGGGCCTATTTTGGCGTTCTACGCCACTCCGCGCGTGTGGAGTGCACATATTCGTGGGAATGAGGGTTTTCACATATCACCTAAGCACTCCTGATGGGAATCGCAATTTGAAATTTTGGAAAAAAATATTTTTTTGGCCCAAATTTTAACAGAAATCGATTTTTTTGCCTGTTTCGGCCTGTCGCGGGCCTGTTTTGGCGTTCCACGCCACTCGGCGCGTGCGGCGTGCACACAATCGTGGAAATGAGGGTTTTCACATATCACTTAAACACTCCTGATGGGACTCCCAATTTGAAATTTTGGGGAAAAATATATTTTTGGGCCCAAAAATTAACAGAAATCGATTTTTTTGCCTGTTTCGGCCTGTCGCGGGCCTGTTTTGGCGTTCCACGCCACTCGGCGCGTGCGGCGTGCACACAATCGTGGAAATGAGGGTTTACACATATCACTTAAACACTCCTGATGGGACTCACAATTTGAAAATTACCCAAATCGATTACAGAATCGTTGTTATGTTGGCATATTTTGCGTGGGCCCTGTTGGGCGTTATGCACAACACGCCGAGAGTAGATGCTATTCAGCATGGTGTTGTTTGGGTTCTAAGATTCTAGTGATCTATCCTGCTGTGATAGTTATACTTCTTCACAACAACCCTAGAATGCGCTGGTGCTCAGCATCGGTCAACCTATAAAACTCCTTACCGCGGTATTTGCGTCTGGTCATTGTCACTTCCACACACACGACATGATGCGAATATGTCAGACATTTCTTGGATGTGTCTATGTAGTACTCCTCGCAGCTTTCCTCATCCGCCCACTCATAAAATCGGCCTTCAACGACAAATTCCCCCGGTGTAGCATTTACGCCCTCCCCACCAGGCGAGTAGTAGTCGTCTCGCATCCCATCCGCGTTGATCACCTGCTTCACCTCGCTCAACGCCTTCACCAAATAGTAGGGGTGATTAGGATCGCCCCCCGACAGCCTTGCAAAAGTGTTTCCTCGTGCAACCTTCACACTCACGTCATCACGGGCCTCCGCGACTCTTGTTCTGGTGCGCCGGGCATCAGATTCGGTTGCCTCCGTCAAGGTGAACTGCTCCCAGCTGTCCACGTGACTCCGGTACAGGCAACCCTCCGTGTCAGGTTGTGCCTTCGCGCACTGCGCGTAACAATAATCGCAATAGCATTGTCGGTCCCGCTTCAAGCCCACCAACAACCCCACCCCTGCACGCACCGAGTGTAACGCCAAAGTCCGGTCAACCGTGTCAAACCCAGGTCCAGAGATGTCCACGTCCTTGCCGTCAACCAGAAAGAAAAATCTTTGCCCGAACTGAACACCTCTGTCGCGAGCGCTATCCTTCGGCTTTTGCAACCTTTCCATGCAGAACTCGTACAAGCTTTTGGCGTCCAGTATTTTACAATGCCATTTGTCGGTTGTGGACATCACCGCCAAGCTCGCCTCATGCTTCACCGCTACTCCCATCGCGTCTTGCTCACCTCGTGCATGTGACGTCTCAAAGAAGTTGCGCTGTGTCGGGATGCCAAGCCCTCGGGGCCACTCCGCCGACTCTTCCCGCCCGCTCTCCACCACGTCGGCAAATGCGGTTGCGCATTTGTTTTGTGCCGCACTACCATCCGCCCACTCATGCATGAATTTGGGGAGAGGTATACCTCTCTTCACGAAGTACTCACTGACGATAAGTTTCCTCATATGCTGGATACCTCGGTGGGAGTGCGGCAAGGTGTCGCTAATGAGGTAGATCAGGTCCTTCACTATTATTGGGTTGGCCTCGGTGGAAGTCTGACCATCCACGGAACCAACCGCGTGCCGCCATAACACACAACACAGCAGCGTTGCTTGCTTCACTATCCAGTGCAACGACTGAATCGCCCTGGGAATGTTCAGAGTGTGGTTCTCGCTGAAGTCAAACAATATGAGGCAGTGCCCCAAAGGCAAGCCCGCCTTGCACTTGTTGAACATTGTCATGGAGTGCGTGGCCATGAAACAGTGGTAGGCATACGGCTTCAAAAACCGACACGGTTGGGCAGCAGGCACACCGACCAACTTCTCCAACCTCCAACTCCCGTCCGCCGCTTTCCGCACAAACGTGCCCGAACACACACAATTTGGGGACTCCCCTGGGGCGTGGCCAAGGAGCAGAGCTTGCAGTTTTGCAAGCAGCTCACCAGCAGTGGTCGTCTTTTGGACGAACTGCACCCGGTGCTTGTTCTTCCCGTCCTCGTCCACTCCGATATGAACGTTCTCGTAGGTGTGCCAGTCCAGCGTGGCAGTGTTGGAAACCGCCGCCGGACACAACGACCGGTTTTGCAGCCCCCCGCACCGTTTGCAAGAACCCTCCAAGCAGGGCATGTCGTGGTGGTCCTCGTGCTCTCCGTTCGACCGCTGTCTTGGACACAGCAGCGATGCCGTGAAACCGGAGGTTGACCGTCCCACCTCCACTCGACCACACTTGAAGTCCGGGAAAGCAGGAAATGGTTTACGGGCAGACAGCCGTGCCCGAAGGCCTCCAACGCGAGGGCAACACGACGCGTCCGTGCACTTGCAGCCGGAGTGGCTCACCTCCTGGAAACGAGCATACGCCTCCACCACCAACCGCATATCCTCGTGGTACCTGCAGCAGCAGGAAATGGTGTCCCTTCGGGTGAGTCGTTGCACTTGCCTCGGCTTCCGAGTCTCAAAAGATCGGAGTTCGATCTTTTCGGCGGGAAACTTCTTCTTGAACTTGCGGAACACCTCCAACTGTGTCATTTCCAACCACTGCTTCGACACCTTCTCCACGCTTCCATCAATATGCCGCAGCTGGATCACGTCCCGTTTACACGTGGACACCCGACTGATCCCAGCACTCAGCCAGAAGGCTTGGATCTTGTGGGTCAGCTCCGCGCTTATAGCACGGTTGGCCATGTGCAGGTTTTCCAGGACCGACCCTGCCAGAAGACCGGCATTAAGCCGTTGCGCTGTCCCAAGGGCAGCTCCCAACAGCAAGTTGCGGTGCCCAACGAGTCCATCCTTCACCACCTTCACATTTATCCCTAAGATGCTTGCAACAGCACCCTCAACACCCTCCACGTCTCTGCCAAATACCATCGCTGCGCCCGCCATGCGCGTGGCAGCGTTCTGCCTGGAACCATATCCAGCTAGAGCGGCGAACGATGCCCGCAAGCTCGACACGATCGTTCCTCCTACGCGATCCTCCTCTGACAGAAATCTTAGCCGCACAGCTTCTATCTCTTCCGCGGGTAAGGTGCGCACAAAGTTCGAGAGCGCCCCACCAATAAGATGCGGCTTGTTCATGAAAACCTCCTTGAGCTTGTCGTTCCAGTGTGCTTTACTTCCATCAGGCACCGGACAACCCACCGCTGAGGCTCCTGCGGAGGCTGCTGTGGCGCCTAAGGGACCCAGCGTCGATTTCACCCGTGCTTGAGGCGCAGAGACCTCCACCGCGTCCTTGCCCAAGTCTAAACGCTTCCTAGAGCGAGCTTCCCTCCTTCGCGCATTCTGATCAAGGCGCCTTTTCTTAACGGTACTGGTAGGTGTGGGCGCATTCCTCGCATTCCTCCCAACCCCACCTGCCTGCAGCACGCTAGGATCTCTGCTCGGTTTATTCCCAGTTAACACATTCCATTTATCGACGAACTCCGAGATCTGCCCCGCTAGTTCTGTTGCATGATCCACATTCGTTGGTGCAATAGGAAACTCCAAAGGCAAGTTCCGCGCCATGTCGCCGAGGCTCGTGAGCCATGGCAATACATCCACAAGGTAAGAAGGAGGAGGCATCCCTTTTCGAAAAACGCCACTCATAAGCGGCAAACATGTAAGGAGTCTACGGGCGAAAGCACGCCTTCAATTAACATATTTGCATGTCTGAACTTTTGCACGGACTCCCACATGCATCAGGAATATGAATAGTCCTTTCACGAAAAGTATCCGTGGCGTAAGTATCGCCCCCAGGATGGAATGACTGTTCGATCGTGGGGGCGATTCGCCATTTCTTGATTTATCACCCGGACATGTCAAATTTGACGTAGCGTGTGTATCGCACCCACGATCAACTGCTGCGTCGATCGTGCGGGCGATTCATAAATTTCGATTCAAGATTCGATCGTGTAATGATTTATCACCCGGACATGTCATATTTCACGTGGCGTGTGTATCGCACCCACGATCAACGAATTCGTCGATCCTGCGGGCGATTCATAAATTTCGATTCAAGATTCGATCGTGTAATGATTTATCACCCAGACATGTCATATTTCACGTGGCGCGTGTATCGCACCCACGATTAGGTGATGAGCTGATCGGGAGGGCGATAATGCATATCAGATAATTTAATTGAAATTCCGTCACGACACCGTAAGCATGTCAGGCCAAAAGTCCGATACCTGCGCACAGGAAGCTCGAATCGGCATGTCGGTTCGCCCACACGATCAAAAGATGGGATGATCGGGAGGGCGATAATGTATATCAGAGCCCTCCCCCGACATCTTACAACTGAACGAGACCCCTAAAAACCGTAAGCATGTCGGACCAAAAGTGCGATACCTGCTCACTGAGAGCTCGAGTGCTTGTAACGGCAACGCCAACCTGCGAACTGTACGCTATCTGCGACCATAGCACTTTCTTCGCGTGTTTTCGTTGCGCAATTGACGTTTGGATCGAGGACGAAGGCATTGACGGTTACTTTTGTATAAATTGGGAGCTAATATTCTAATAATGAAGCAGAACAGATTCACCTATGCAGCAGCGGTTGGGGCAGCCGTGCCAAACGCTTTAAGGCGCAAGTCAGATCGGAAGGCAGAGCGGAAACTGGTGGAAGGTGTCGCCGAGAGTGAAGGAGTACCCGCCTGCAATGTGGAAGGGTGCCCCCATCCCGACGACTCGTTGGATCGAACGAGGCTGGCGTTGGCGACCTGCGACATGTGCTCCGACTCCTTCCACGTTGGGTGCGCGTCGCGCCAGCTCACACCGTCAGGTTTCCAAGGGAATGCGGGCGCTGCGGGATCCTGGCCCGCCTGTTCTGCCTCTTTTGCGGAATGGGTTCGGAGAATCACTTCCCAGTGCTTGTTACCTGCGCGACCTGCAAGCGCGGGTTCCACAAGAACTGCCGAAAATCCGGAGCCAGCCACTCTTCAACATGCGGGCGCCATCTCTGCGTTGGACAGCCTCCTGTCAAATGGGCGTGCACGGCCTCGCCGAACCCTGATGATGGGCAGGCTGGTGCGGATACTGGTGCTGCTGCTGCCAGCGCGGAGAAGGCTGAGGGAATGGCAGCGCAGCAGCAGGCTGCTGCAAACATGGACGAAGCTCCGTTACAGGAGGCGCCCACGTTCGCAGCCGTTGTTCGCGCAGAACCAGGAGGCGGGCTGGTGGAGAAGCATCAGTTGTCGCTAATTTCTAAGAAGGAGGCAGGCGATGCCGACGCAGCAGCACCGCCTGCAGCTGCCACCGCAGCAGCACCGCCTGCAGCTGCCACCGCAGCAGCACCGCCTGCGGCTGCCACCGCAGCAGCACCGCCTGCGGCTGCCACCGCAGCAGCACCGCCTGCAGCTGCCACCACAGATGCACCGCCTGCAGCTGCCACCGCAACAGCACCGTCCGCAGCAGCACCGTCAAGACCCGCGCTCTTCCACGCGCCTGCTGTGAAGGCCCCGGTTTCACAGGACATGCCTGCTGTGGAGGCCCCTGATCCTCAGCACAAGTCTGCTGAGGATCAGCCAGTTGCAGAGCAGGGCACGGCTGCTGCAGAGACGCCTGCTGCCGTGGACGTGCCTGCTGTGGAGGCCCCGGTTTCACAGGACATGCCTGCTGTGGAGGCCCCTGATCCTCAGCACAAGTCTGCTGAGGATCAGCCAGTTGCAGAGCAGGGCACGGCTGCTGCAGAGACGCCTGCTGCCGTGGACGTGCCTGCTGTGGAGGCCCCAGTTTCAAAGCATCAGTCCGCTGGGGAGGTGCCAGATACAGAGGAGGGCACAGATGCTGGAGAGACGCCTGCTCCTAAGGTGCCTGCTGCGGAGGGGGCAAAGAATGCGGAGGAGCAGCCTCACTTCACAAAAGGCGTGCTGCTGGACGAACACTGGAGGCATAGGCTTGCAGAGGGTGGGTATTGTGTCGGTCAATTGCAGGACACGATATCCGCTAAGGCTCTGGTTGCAGAGTTCCAGAAGGATTTGGCTCCAACCTCCGCGTTCAGAAACAACTTCAGGGCGTTCAAGAAGAAGGCCAATGGGGAGCTGGACACCCTGAAGGACCCGAAGAGGTGGATCGGGAACCTGGTGGAGGGCACGCCGTTTTACAAACGGTTTGAGCAGGTGGCTGAGGACGTCGTGGCTGCGGTGGGGGACACGTTCGGGAAGCTGGAGGTGCCGAAAGGTGACATGGCGCGAACCGCCCTGCTCACCTACCCGGCGGCGTTGGTTCAGGAGAAGCATCGGGACTATGGTGCGCTGTCCGTCATGCTTGTCCTAACGGACATGTACCCGTTTACGGTGTACCCCCAGTCGCATAAGTTGGGGGATGGGGCCACCCCCGACACCCTTCGGCCGGTGACCTGCTTCCTGCCGGCAAAGAGCGTGGTGATCTTTGACGGCAGGCTAATCCACAACGCGGTGGAGATGCACGGTGGAACTTTTCGTGCGTCGGCGCACACCTACATTACAGCGGCGGAAGCCCTCTTTCCGGAAAACACCACTTTTCCGGTCACTGGATCCGCCACTGTAACAAGGTCGCCCTGGGAGTTTGTGGTTGGGCATGACCCTTGCAGAAGAAAGCTTTATGACTCGCAAGGAATTGAGCGAGCCACTACCTCGGAGCCTTCCCAGGCAATGACAGCCCTGGAGCGGGAGATCGACTTCGCGAACGCGATCAATGAGGTTGACGAGGATATGGGGAGGAGTGTGGTGCTTGGGGAGCCACAGGAGTATGATGCGTGCCTGGCGTTGCGGGAGCTTCTGAGGGATACGGTGGCTTTTGGGAGGGTTGTGTACCACGAACAGCACAAGGAGGTGGTCTGGATTGGTGGCCCCATCGTGAAGCCAAGGGAAGGTGCAAAACAAGGGACTGCATGCTGGGTATATGGGCCGTGGCTTGTGGCGGATCCAGTGGGGAGTAAGATTCCGCGGAGGAGGGTGCTGTTCCGCGCTACGGCGTTGAACAGCAAGCTAAGTTTGATAACACAAGCCAGGGATTGGGAGGTAGTATACTACGACAACATCAACGAGGAAGGAGGCTTTTTTGATGAGGCATACAATTCCTTTAAGCACGGTCTGGTGGAGGAGGGGGTGATTCGGGTGATGAAAAGTTTGCAGGCATATGGGAAGGGGCATGCGGAGACGTTGACCGGCGAGTTGAAGCCGCCGGTGACTGCAGCAGCAGCAGCAGCAGCAGCAGAAGCGGAGAAGAAGGAGAAGGAGAAGAAGGAGAAGGCTGCAGCAGCGGAGAGGGAGAAGGAGAAGAAGGAGAAGGCTGCAGCAGCGGAGAGGGAGAAGGAGAAGAAGGAGAAGGCTGCAGCAGCGGAGAGGGAGAAGGCGAGGAAAGAGAAGGCTGCAGCAGCGGAGAGGGAGAAGGCGAAGAAAGAGAAGGCTGCAGCAGCGGAGAGGGAGAAGGCGAAGAAGCTCCGGGCGGAAACCCTGTCTGGGATAAAGATGGCATTGGCAATTCCTCGGGGGACTAAGCGTGGACGGGGAGGTAGCCCCGCGGGCACTGAGACCCCTGTTTGGGGTAAAGGACCGGAGCCAGGCACCAGGGTGAAGGCGCGGAGGACAGGCGCTGAGGGGAACATCTCCGAGACTCTCCCCGCGTTCGGCTCCACTCAGAGAGTGCCTGAGGGTTGTGACCCACTGCAGTCTTTGAGACGAACGCGCTCGCAGCAGGCAGCGGCGGCAGCAGGGGAGGGTGGCTCCGACAGGAAACGCAGGAGCCCTTGTCCAGTTCATGGCCCTCGTGCTGCACAGTCGGAGCCGGACGAATTGTCGGACACGGACACGGAGCAGGCAGAAGCAAGCATACCAAGAGGGCCGTTGTCTGCGCGAGCCCCGCTGGCATTGGAGGAGCTGGATACGCAGGTGGGTACTCCTTCAGGGCCTTTCGAGCACTCCCCTGGGGGAGTGCTCGATCCCCTAAACCTCTTCAACGATTCAGTGGGCCGCAACACGCCCATTGACAGCCGGATGCATCATCATAGTGCAGACGCCGCGGAGCTGTTTAACAGGGAGCGCGCGGCGACGGGGAGCCTGACGACGGACTTGGCCAGGCCACAGTCGGAAGGTTGGGAGGGGCGAAGGGAGGTGACACCGAGCTCAGCTGAACCTCCGGTGTTGGCGTCGAAGGCCCGTCAGGCGGAGATTGCCGAGTTGGAGGCTCAGGTGAGGATCCAGGCCTTGAAGATGCAGTTGGCGCAGGGGGCAGCCGCCTTGGCCCAGGCAGGGATTGCGTCGGCTGCCTCCCCAGGGCCGGAGGTAGGTGCCACGGCAGCTGCCACGGCAGCAGCACCGCAAGCGGCGGCCACGGCAGCAGCATCTCCTGCCGCGGCCACCGCAGCAGCACCGCCTGCAGCTGCCACCGCAGCAGCACCGCCTGCGGCTGCCACCGCAGCAGCACCGCCTGCGGCTGCCACCGCAGCAGCACCGCCTGCAGCTGCCACCGCAGCAGCACCGCCTGCAGCTGCCACCGCAGCAGCACCGCCTGCGGCTGCCACCGCAGCAGCACCGCCTGCAGCTGCCACCACAGATGCACCGCCTGCAGCTGCCACCGCAACAGCACCGTCCGCAGCAGCACCGTCAAGACCCGTGCTTTTCCACGCGCCCAGCTCCCCTGGTGAGACTGCTCCGCCGGAGATGCCATATGAGTGGGTGTATGGTGGGGTTTATTATAACTCGGATAGCGTACCTCCCCAACATCACGGGCGCGCCCTCGCCGCCCTCCCCCAGGACCCGCCCATGATGCTGGGGCTGGACCCGTATCCTGCGCAGACCCCGTATGCGCAGACCTATCGGGCACCCCACGGCCGTGCGGCCCATGATGCCATGCCAGGTTATGCGTTGGCGGTGCAGCAGCAGTACCCTGAGCAGCTTGTCACGATGCCTTTACGGCAGGCGATGAGGCTGAATGCAGCCTTGTCAAGGCAGCTTCCGCCTGAGTGGTCCTCACAGCCGCGGCAATCATGGGACCCGTTTTATGGACCTGGCATGCGCCGCCCCTAGATATGGTTAAATTGGAGCCTGTGCATCAGCCTAAAAAGCATGTGAAGCTGTGAATCAGCCTAGAAGAGATATATTCCGAAAAGAGATTTTCTCTCACACACTTAAAAGCATGTAAAAATAAAGCTATTTTTATTGAAATGCTATGCAGTGTGCCTATTGGCAATGAGATGTGAAGAGCAAAAGAAATGCAAATGTTTCCTGAAAAGTGTTAGGTTATGGGTCCAACACGCTTCCATTGCGCTCCAGCTAATCGTTATCCAAATAACAAATTATATTCATGTTTTGATAATGACAGGCTTGTGTTCCTCGTGATGGCAACTCGTATGCAATTACAAATTTCCAACTGAAACAGGCCTGGAGACCACGAATATGCACACTTC
>LGRX02027810.1:0-22554 GCA_001247695.2 Cymbomonas tetramitiformis | reverse complement strand
GTGGGGAGCGGTCGCACGAGTGAGATGGCCGAAATGCATAATCGATGATATCCATGGAATCGCTATATCGGACTTCGGTCGCAGTGGAATCGCATGAATTCTTAGGACTTTGCGAAAAATATTTTTCAAAAAAAATATTTTTTCAGGGTGAAATCGCCAAAAAACCGTTGTTTTTAGCTTGTTTTGGCGTTCTACACCATTACGCGGGTGAGGAGTGCAGCGATTCGTGGAATTGAGGGGTTTCACATATCACGTAATTAATCCTGATGGTCACCGCAATTTGAAATTTTGAAAAAAATATTTTCTTGGCCCAAATCGGCCGAAAATCGCGTTTTTTTGCCTGTTTTGGCCTGTCGCGGGCCTGTTTTGGCGTTCTACGCCACTCCGCGCGTGTGGAGTGCTCATATTCGTGGGAATGAGGGTTTTCACATATCACCTAAGCACTCCTGATGGGAATCGCAATTTGAAATTTTGGAAAAAAATATTTTTTGGGCCCAAATTTCAACAGAAATAGATTTTTTTTGCCTGTTTCGGCCTGTCGCGGGCCGGTTGTGGCGTTCTACGCCACTCCGCGCGTGTGGAGTGCACATATTCGTGGAAATGAGGGTTTTCACATATCACCTAAGCACTCCTGATGGGAATCGCAATTTGAAATTTTGGAAAGAAAAAAAAAATTGGGCCCAAATTTCAACAGAAATAGGTTTTTTTGCCTGTTTCGGCCTGTCGCGGGCCTATTTTGGCGTTCTACGCCACTCCGCGCGTGTGGAGTGCACATATTCGTGGGAATGAGGGTTTTCACATATCACCTAAGCACTCCTGATGGGAATCGCAATTTGAAATTTTGGAAAAAAATATTTTTTTGGCCCAAATTTTAACAGAAATCGATTTTTTTGCCTGTTTCGGCCTGTCGCGGGCCTGTTTTGGCGTTCCACGCCACTCGGCGCGTGCGGCGTGCACACAATCGTGGAAATGAGGGTTTTCACATATCACTTAAACACTCCTGATGGGACTCCCAATTTGAAATTTTGGGGAAAATATATATTTTTGGGCCCAAAAATTAACAGAAATCGATTTTTTTGCCTGTTTCGGCCTGTCGCGGGCCTGTTTTGGCGTTCCACGCCACTCGGCGCGTGCGGCGTGCACACAATCGTGGAAATGAGGGTTTACACATATCACTTAAACACTCCTGATGGGACTCACAATTTGAAAATTACCCAAATCGATTACAGAATCGTTGTTATGTTGGCATATTTTGCGTGGGCCCTGTTGGGCGTTATGCACAACACGCTGAGAGTAGATGCTATTCAGCATGGTGTTGTTTGGGTTCTAAGATTCTAGTGATCTATCCTGCTGTGATAGTTATACTTCTTCACAACAACCCTAGAATGCGCTGGTGCTCAGCATCGGTCAACCTATAAAACTCCTTACCGCGGTATTTGCGTCTGGTCATTGTCACTTCCACACACACGACATGATGCGAATATGTCAGACATTTCTTGGATGTGTCTATGTAGTACTCCTCGCAGCTTTCCTCATCCGCCCACTCATAAAATCGGCCTTCAACGACAAATTCCCCCGGTGTAGCATTTACGCCCTCCCCACCAGGCGAGTAGTAGTCGTCTCGCATCCCATCCGCGTTGATCACCTGCTTCACCTCGCTCAACGCCTTCACCAAATAGTAGGGGTGATTAGGATCGCCCCCCGACAGCCTTGCAAAAGTGTTTCCTCGTGCAACCTTCACACTCACGTCATCACGGGCCTCCGCGACTCTTGTTCTGGTGCGCCGGGCATCAGATTCGGTTGCCTCCGTCAAGGTGAACTGCTCCCAGCTGTCCACGTGACTCCGGTACGGGCAACCCTCCGTGTCAGGTTGTGCCTTCGCGCACTGCGCGTAACAATAATCGCAATAGCATTGTCGGTCCCGCTTCAAGCCCACCAACAACCCCACCCCTGCACGCACCGAGTGTAACGCCAAAGTCCGGTCAACCGTGTCAAACCCAGGTCCACAGATGTCCACGTCCTTGCCGTCAACCGGAAAGAAAAATCTTTGCCCGAACTGAACACCTCTGTCGCGAGCGCTATCCTTCGGCTTTTGCAACCTTTCCATGCAGAACTCGTACAAGCTTTTGGCGTCCAGTATTTTACAATGCCATTTGTCGGTTGTGGACATCACCGCCAAGCTCGCCTCATGCTTCACCGCTACTCCCATCGCGTCTTGCTCACCTCGTGCATGTGACGTCTCAAAGAAGTTGCGCTGTGTCGGGATGCCAAGCCCTCGGGGCCACTCCGCCGACTCTTCCCGCCCGCTCTCCACCACGTCGGCAAATGCGGTTGCGCATTTGTTTTGTGCCGCACTACCATCCGCCCACTCATGCATGAATTTGGGGAGAGGTATACCTCTCTTCACGAAGTACTCACTGACGATAAGTTTCCTCATATGCTGGATACCTCGGTGGGAGTGCGGCAAGGTGTCGCTAATGAGGTAGATCAGGTCCTTCACTATTATTGGGTTGGCCTCGGTGGAAGTCTGACCATCCACGGAACCAACCGCGTGCCGCCATAACACACAACACAGCAGCGTTGCTTGCTTCACTATCCAGTGCAACGACTGAATCGCCCTGGGAATGTTCAGAGCGTGGTTCTCGCTGAAGTCAAACAATATGAGGCAGTGCCCCAAAGGCAAGCCCGCCTTGCACTTGTTGAACATTGTCATGGAGTGCGTGGCCATGAAACAGTGGTAGGCATACGGCTTCAAAAACCGACACGGTTGGGCAGCAGGCACACCGACCAACTTCTCCAACCTCCAACTCCCGTCCGCCGCTTTCCGCACAAACGTGCCCGAACACACACACAATTTGGGGACTCCCCTGGGGCGTGGCCAAGGAGCAGAGCTTGCAGTTTTGCAAGCAGCTCACCAGCAGTGGTCGTCTTTTGGACGAACTGCACCCGGTGCTTGTTCTTCCCGTCCTCGTCCACTCCGATATGAACGTTCTCGTAGGTGTGCCAGTCCAGCGTGGCAGTGTTGGAAACCGCCGCCGGACACAACGACCAGTTTTGCAGCCCCCCGCACCGTTTGCAAGAACCCTCCAAGCAGGGCATGTCGTGGTGGTCCTCGTGCTCTCCGTTCGACCGCTGTCTTGGACACAGCAGCGATGCCGTGAAACCGGAGGTTGACCGTCCCACCTCCACTCGACCACACTTGAAGTCCGGGAAAGCAGGAAATGGTTTACGGGCAGACAGCCGTGCCCGAAGGCCTCCACCGCGAGGGCAACACGACGCGTCCGTGCACTTGCAGCCGGAGTGGCCCACCTCCTGGAAACGAGCATACGCCTCCACCACCAACCGCATATCCTCGTGGTACCTGCAGCAGCAGGAAATGGTGTCCCTTCGGGTGAGTCGTTGCACTTGCCTCGGCTTCCGAGTCTCAAAAGATCGGAGTTCGATCTTTTCGGCGGGAAACTTCTTCTTGAACTTGCGGAACACCTCCAACTGTGTCATTTCCAACCACTGCTTCGACACCTTCTCCACGCTTCCATCAATATGCCGCAGCTGGATCACGTCCCGTTTACACGTGGACACCCGACTGATCCCAGCACTCAGCCAGAAGGCTTGGATCTTGTGGGTCAGCTCCGCGCTTATAGCACGGTTGGCCATGTGCAGGTTTTCCAGGACCAACCCTGCCAGAAGACCGGCATTAAGCCGTTGCGCTGTCCCAAGGGCAGCTCCCAACAGCAAGTTGCGGTGCCCAACGAGTCCATCCTTCACCACCTTCACATTTATCCCTAAGATGCTTGCAACAGCACCCTCAACACCCTCCACGTCTCTGCCAAATACCATCGCTGCGCCCGCCATGCGCGTGGCAGCGTTCTGCCTGGAACCATATCCAGCTAGAGCGGCGAACGATGCCCGCAAGCTCGACACGATCGTTCCTCCTACGCGATCCTCCTCTGACAGAAATCTTAGCCGCACAGCTTCTATCTCTTCCGCGGGTAAGGTGCGCACAAAGTTCGAGAGCGCCCCACCAATAAGATGCGGCTTGTTCATGAAAACCTCCTTGAGCTTGTTGTTCCAGTGTTGTATACTTCCATGCGGCACCAGGCAACCCACCGCTGAGGCTCCTGCGGAGGCTGCTGTGGCGCCTAAGGGACCCAGCGTCGATTTCACCCGTGCTTGAGGCGCAGAGACCTCCACCGCGTCCTTGCCCAAGTCTAAACGCTTCCTAGAGCGAGCTTCCCTCCTTCGCGCATTCTGATCAAGGCGCCTTTTCTTAACGGTACTGGTAGGTGTGGGCGCATTCCTCGCATTCCTCCCAACCCCACCTGCCTGCAGCACGCTAGGATCTCTGCTCGGTTTATTCCCAGTTAACACATTCCATTTATCGACGAACTCCGAGATCTGCCCCGCTAGTTCTGTTGCATGATCCACATTCGTTGGTGCAATAGGAAACTCCAAAGGCAAGTTCCGCGCCATGTCGCCGAGGCTCATGAGCCATGGCAATACATCCACAAGGTAAGAAGGAGGAGGCATCCCTTTTCGAAAAACGCCACTCATAAGCGGCAAACATGTAAGGAGTCTACGGGCGAAAGCACGCCTTCAATAAACATATTTGCATGTCTGAACTTTTGCACGGACTCCCACATGCATCAGGAATATGAATAGTCCTTTCACGAAAAGTATCCGTGGCGTAAGTATCGCCCCCAGGATGGAATGACTGTTCGATCGTGGGGGCGATTCGCCATTTCTTGATTTATCACCCGGACATGTCAAATTTGACGTAGCGTGTGTATCGCACCCACGATCAACTGCTGCGTCGATCGTGCGGGCGATTCATAAATTTCGATTCAAGATTCGATCGTGTAATGATTTATCACCCGGACATGTCATATTTCACGTGGCGTGTGTATCGCACCCACGATCAACGAATTCGTCGATCCTGCGGGCGATTCATAAATTTCGATTCAAGATTCGATCGTGTAATGATTTATCACCCAGACATGTCATATTTCACGTGGCGCGTGTATCGCACCCACGATTAGGTGATGAGCTGATCGGGAGGGCGATAATGCATATCAGATAATTTAATTGAAATTCCGTCACGACACCGTAAGCATGTCAGGCCAAAAGTCCGATACCTGCGCACAGGAAGCTCGAATCGGCATGTCGGTTCGCCCACACGATCAAAAGATGGGATGATCGGGAGGGCGATAATGTATATCAGAGCCCTCCCCCGACATCTTACAACTGAACGAGACCCCTAAAAACCGTAAGCATGTCGGACCAAAAGTGCGATATCTGCTCACTGAGAGCTCGAGTGCTTGTAACGGTAACGCCAACCTGCGAACTGTACGCTATCTGCGACCATAGCACTTTCTTCGCGTGTTTTCGTTGCGCAATTGACGTTTGGATCGAGGACGAAGGCATTGACGGTTACTTTGGTATAAATTGGGAGCTAATATTCTAATAATGAAGCAGAACAGATTCACCTATGCAGCAGCGGTTGGGGCAGCCGTGCCAAACGCTTTAAGGCGCAAGTCAGATCGGAAGTCAGAGCGGAAACTGGTGGAAGGTGTCGCCGAGAGTGAAGGAGTACCCGCCTGCAATGTGGAAGGGTGCCCCCATCCCGACGACTCGTTGGATCGAACGAGGCTGGCGTTGGCGACCTGCGACATGTGCTCCGACTCCTTCCACGTTGGGTGCGCGTCGCGCCAGCTCACACCGTCAGGGGAAAAGCGGTTTCCAGGGGAATGCGGGCGCTGCGGGATCCTGGCCCGCCTGTTCTGCCTCTTTTGCGGAATGGGTTCGGAGAATCACTTCCCAGTGCTTGTTACCTGCGCGACCTGCAAGCGCGGGTTCCACAAGAACTGCCGAAAATCCGGAGACAGCCACTCTTCAACATGCGGGCGCCATCTCTGCGTTGGACAGCCTCCTGTCAAATGGGCGTGCACGGCCTCGCCGAATCCTGATGATGGGCAGGCTGCTGCGGATACTGGTGCTGCTGCTGCTAGGGCGGAGAAGGCTGAGGGAATGGCAGCGCAGCAGCAGGCTGCTGGAAACATGGACGAAGCTCAGTTAGAGGAGGCGCCGCCCACGTTCGCAGCAGTAGTTCGCGCAGAACCAGGAGACGGGCTGGTGGAGAAGCATAAGTTGTCGCTAATTCCTAAGAAGGAGGCAGGCGATGCCGACGCAGCGGATCCTGGCCCTGAGGTGGAAAATGAGGCAGATGCAGAGCAGGGCACAGCTGCCGCGGCGGCCCCTCTGGTGGTGCCAGGAACAGAGCAGGGCACGGCTGCTGTAGAGACGCCTGCTGTCGTCGACGTGCCTGCTGTGGAGGCCCCGGTTTCACAGGACATGCCTGCTGTGGAGGCCCCTGATCCTCAGCACAAGTCTGCTGAGGATCAGCCAGTTGCAGAGCAGGGCACGGCTGCTGCAGAGACGCCTGCTGCCGTGGACGTGCCTGCTGTGGAGGCCCCGGTTTCACAGGACATGCCTGCTGTGGAGGCCCCTGATCCTCAGCACAAGTCTGCTGAGGATCAGCCAGTTGCAGAGCAGGGCACGGCTGCTGCAGAGACGCCTGCTGCCGTGGACGTGCCTGCTGTGGAGGCCCCAGTTTCAAAGCATCTGTCCGCTGGGGAGGTGCCAGATACAGAGGAGGGCACAGATGCTGGAGAGACGCCTGCTCCTAAGGTGCCTGCTGCGGAGGGGGCAAAGAATGCGGAGGAGCAGCCTCACTTCACAAAAGGCGTGCTGCTGGACGAGCACTGGAGGCATAGGCTTGCAGAGGGTGGGTATTGTGTCGGTCAATTGCAGGACACGATATCCGCTAAGGCTCTGGTTGCAGAGTTCCAGAAGGATTTGGCTCCAAACTCCGCGTTCAGAAACAACTTCAGGGCGTTCAAGAAGAAGGCCAATGGGGAGCTGGACACCCTGAAGGACCCGAAGAGGTGGATCGGGAACCTGGTGGAGGGCACGCCGTTTTACAAACGGTTTGAGCAGGTGGCTGAGGACGTCATGGCTGCGGTGGGGGACACGTTCGGGAAGCTGGAGGTGCCGAAAGGTGACATGGCGCGAACCGCCCTGCTCACCTACCCGGCGGCGTTGGTTCAGGAGAAGCATCGGGACTATGGTGCGCTGTCCGTCATGCTTGTCCTAACGGACATGTACCCGT
The DNA here is from genome assembly GCA_001247695.2 of Cymbomonas tetramitiformis. Classification (NCBI taxonomy): domain Eukaryota; kingdom Viridiplantae; phylum Chlorophyta; class Pyramimonadophyceae; order Pyramimonadales; family Pyramimonadaceae; genus Cymbomonas; species Cymbomonas tetramitiformis. The sequence goes on along the minus strand of LGRX02027810.1, from coordinate 15,389 downwards.
TTACGGTGTACCCCCAGTCGCATAAGTTGGGGGATGGGGCCACCCCGGACACCCTTCGGCCGGTGACCTGCTTCCTGCCGGCAAAGAGCGTGGTGATCTTTGACGGCAGGCTAATCCACAACGCGGTGGAGATGCACGGTGGAACTTTTCGTGCGTCGGCGCACACCTACATTACAGCGGCGGAAGACCTCTTTCCGGAAAACACCACTTTTCCGGTCACTGGATCCGCCACTGTAACTGGGTCGCCCTGGGAGTTTGTGGTTGGGCATGACCCTTGCAGAAGAAAGCATTATGACTCGCAAGGAATTGAGCGAGCCACTACCTCGGAGCCTTCCCAGGCAATGACAGCCCTGGAGCGGGAGATCGACTTCGCGAACGCGATCAATGAGGTTGACGAGGATATGGGGAGGAGTGTGGTGCTTGGGGAGCCACAGGAGTATGATGCGTGCCTGGCGTTGCGGGAGCTTCTGAGGGATACGGTGGCTTTTGGGAGGGTTGTGTACCACGAACAGCACAAGGAGGTGGTCTGGATTGGTGGCCCCATCGTGAAGCCAAGGGAAGGTGCAAAACAAGGGACGGCATGCTGGGTATATGGGCCGTGGCTTGTGGCGGATCCAGTGGGGAGTAAGATTCCGCGGAGGAGGGTGCTGTTCCGCGCTACGGCGTTGAACAGCAAGCTAAGTTTGCTAACACAAGCCAGGGATTGGGAGGTAGTATACTACGACAACATCAACGCGGAAGGAGGCTTTTTTGATGAGGCATACAATTCCTTTAAGCACGGTCTGGTGGAGGAGGGGGTGATTCGGGTGATGAAAAGTTTGCAGGCATATGGGAAGGGGCATGCGGAGACGTTGACCGGCGAGTTGAAGCCGCCGGTGACTGCAGCAGCAGCAGCAGCAGCAGCAGAAGCGGAGAAGAAGGAGAAGGAGAAGAAGGAGAAGGCTGCAGCAGCGGAGAGGGAGAAGGAGAAGAAGGAGAAGGCTGCAGCAGCGGAGAGGGAGAAGGAGAAGAAGGAGAAGGCTGCAGCAGCGGAGAGGGAGAAGGCGAGGAAAGAGAAGGCTGCAGCAGCGGAGAGGGAGAAGGCGAAGAAAGAGAAGGCTGCAGCAGCGGAGAGGGAGAAGGCGAAGAAGCTCCGGGCGGAAACCCTGTCTGGGATAAAGATGGCATTGGCAATTCCTCGGGGGACTAAGCGTGGACGGGGAGGTAGCCCCGCGGGCACTGAGACCCCTGTTTGGGGTAAAGGACCGGAGCCAGGCACCAGGGTGAAGGCGCGGAGGACAGGCGCTGAGGGGAACATCTCCGAGACTCTCCCCGCGTTCGGCTCCACTCAGAGAGTGCCTGAGGTTTGTGACCCACTGCAGTCTTTGAGACGAACGCGCTCGCAGCAGGCAGCGGCGGCAGCAGTGGAGGGTGGCTCCGACAGGAAACGCAGGAGCCCTTGTCCAGTTCATGGCCCTCGTGCTGCACAGTCGGAGCCGGACGAATTGTCGGACACGGACACGGAGCAGGCAGAAGCAAGCATACCAAGAGGGCCGTTGTCTGCGCGAGCCCCGCGGGCATTGGAGGAGCTGGATACGCAGGTGGGTACTCCTTCAGGGCCTTTCGAGCACTCCCCTGGGGGAGTGCTCGATCCCCTGAACCTCTTCAACGATTCAGTGGGCCGCAACACGCCCATTGACAGCCGGATGCATCATCATAGTGCAGACGCCGCGGAGCTGTTTAACAGGGAGCGCGCGGCGACGGGGAGCCTGACGACGGACTTGGCCAGGCCACGGTCGGAAGGTTGGGAGGGGCGAAGGGAGGTGACACCGAGCTCAGCTGAACCTCCGGTGTTGGCGTCGAAGGCCCGTCAGGCGGAGATTGCCGAGTTGGAGGCTCAGGTGAGGATCCAGGCCTTGAAGATGCAGTTGGCGCAGGGGGCAGCCGCCTTGGCCCAGGCAGGGATTGCGTCGGCTGCCTCCCCAGGGCCGGAGGTAGGTGCCACGGCAGCTGCCACGGCAGCAGCACCGCAAGCGGCGGCCACGGCAGCAGCAGCACCCAGCACCGCCTGCGCTGCCACCGCAGCAGCACCGCCTGCGGCTGCCACCGCAGCAGCACCGCCTGCAGCTGCCACCGCAGCAGCACCGCCTGCAGCTGCCACCGCAGCAGCACCGCCTGCGGCTGCCACCGCAGCAGCACCGCCTGCAGCTGCCACCGCAGCAGCACCGCCTGCAGCTGCCACCACAGATGCACCGCCTGCAGCTGCCACCGCAACAGCACCGTCCGCAGCAGCACCGTCAAGACCCGTGCTTTTCCACGCGCCCAGCTCCCCTGGTGAGACTGCTCCGCCGGAGATGCCATATGAGTGGGTGTATGGTGGGGTTTATTATAACTCGGATAGCGTACCTCCCCAACATCACGGGCGCGCCCTCGCCGCCCTCCCCCAGTACCCGCCCATGATGCTGGGGCTGGACCCGTATCCTGCGCAGACCCCGTATGCGCAGACCTATCGGGCACCCCACGGCCGTGCGGCCCATGATGCCATGCTGCCGGGTTATGCGTTGGCGGTGCAGCAGCAGTACCCTGAGCAGCTGGTCACGATGCCTTTACGGCAGGCGATGAGGCTGAATGCAGCCTTGTCAAGGCAGCTTCCGCCTGAGTGGTCCTCACAGCCGCGGCAATCATGGGACCCGTTTTATGGACCTGGCATGCGCCGCCCCTAGATATGGTTAAATTGGAGCCTGTGCATCAGCCTAAAAAGCATGTGAAGCTGTGAATCAGCCTAGAAAAGATATATTCCGAAAAGAGATTTTCTCTCACACACTTAAAAGCATGTAAAAATAAAGCTATTTTTATTGAAATGCTATGCAGTGTGCCTATTGGCAATGAGATGTGAAGAGCAAAAGAAATGCAAATGTTTCCTGAAAAGTGTTAGGTTATGGGTCCAACACGCTTCCATTGTGCTCCAGCTAATCGTTATCCAAATAACAAATTATATTCATGTTTTGATAATGACAGGCTTGTGTTCCTCGTGATGGCAACTCGTATGCAATTACAAATTTCCAACTGAAACAGGCCTGGAGACCACGAATATGCACACTTCGCACGCATGAGTATATAATATACGTACATGTAGAACGCCAAAACAGGCCCGCAACTTGCCGAAACATGCCAAAAATCGATTTCTGTTGAAATTTGGGCCCAAAAATATTTTTTTCCGAGAATTTCAAATTGCGATTCCCATCAGGAGTGCTTAGGTGATATGTGAAAACCCTCATTTCCACGAATATGTGCACTCCACACACGCCGAGTGGCGTAGAACGCCAAAACAGGCCCGCGACAGGCCGGAACAGGCAAAAAAATCGATTTCTGTTGAAATTTGGGCCAAAAAAATTTTTTTTTCCAAAATTTCAAATTGCGATTCCCATCAGGAGTGCTTAGGTGATATGTGAAAACCCTCATTTCCACGAATATGTGCACTCCACACACGCCGAGTGGCGTAGAACGCCAAAACAGGCCCGCGACAGGCCGAAACAGGCAAAAAAATCGATTTCTGTTGAAATTTGGGCCCAAAAATATTTTTTTTCCAAAATTTCAAATTGCGATTCCCATCAGGAGTGCTTAGGTGATATGTGAAAACCCTCATTTCCACGAATATGTGCACTCCACACACGCCGAGTGGCGTAGAACGCCAAAACAGGCCCGCGACAGGCCGGAACAGGCAAAAAAATCGATTTCTGTTGAAATTTGGGCCAAAAATTTTTTTTTCCAAAATTTCAAATTGCGATTCCCATCAGGAGTGCTTAGGTGATATGTGAAAACCCTCATTTCCACGAATATGTGCACTCCACACACGCCGAGTGGCGTAGAACGCCAAAACAGGCCCGCGACAGGCCGAAACAGGCAAAAAACCGCGATTTTCGACCGATTTGAGCCAAAAAAATATTTTTTTTTCAAAATTTCAAATTGCGGTGACCATCAGGATTAATTACGTGATATGTGAAACCCCTCAATTCCACGAATCGCTGCACTCCTCACCCGCATAATGGAGTAGGACGCCAAATCAAGCTAAAAACAACGGTTTTTCGGCGATTTCACCCTGAAAAAATATTTTTTTGGGAAAATGAAAAAAAGTTGTATTTTTTAAATTCCTGCGATTCCACAGCGATTACATAACATCATAGAAATATTCCATTATAGTTGTGACACATACTTAAGCCATTCTCACTCGTGCGACGGCTCTGCGCCCCTTTCATCGCGCGCAAATTGAATCCATTTCACGGTGATCTATAAATCTGAGAAGCTCTCCTTTATAAAAATCGATCGGACAAGCGTGCGAGCGCGCGAGCGGAGCGGGGGCGAAGCCCCCGCGACGCGACGCGGGAGTCGCATTTGCATCTAGATTACATAAATTATAATTCGTGATGTTTTGATGAATGCGACATCGCGCATGCATATATTGATGCATATAAGCATTCGAATATGTATATCAGTGGCTATTACCCGGAAGTACTGGTAATAGTACTTTCGACGCCGAAAGTACTGTCACAAGTACTTTCACGGCAGAATTTCTTTCGGGGTCTTCCCATTATTGGGGGGGGCTGCCAATCATATCCCAGTCCCCTAAGGACCTAAACTGAGTTGTCTTATGCCCCATTGGTCGGCTTTCCACTTGTAGCCTTCTCAATGGATGCTAGAAGCCAAGGGGGTAGCATTTTTTGTTACATTCCATTGTTTTGTAGTTGCAAAGATAGTGCCCTCTCCTTTTGAATTTTTTGAAAGCACGCATTGGCCGATGAACAAGCTGGCGATCACTCAAATCATAACTATATATCGCATCTAATCATGTATGTGACAAAAAATCTGATGACATGATGGCATGTATGATAAGTTGCGGGTCAGACCCAGCCCTACAAGTGTGTTTAAACTAAGGGATCTTATGGTAGGATAGGGTACACAAGTAGCATGCCGTGGATTCTCCCAACGGGCACCCTTGTACCGAGTATCGCTCGGAGATGATTTGTAACGATGTTGTGGACTATGAGACCCATTTTTGGGACCCCGATCGATGTCTAAGGTGCATATTTGAGTTTTGAAGAGAGTTCAGAGCCTACAGACAGCGTACCAGTACGCATACACAAGTAGCATGCCGTGGATTCTCCCAACGGGCACCCTTGTACCGAGTATCGCTCGGAGATGATTTGTAACGATGTTGTGGACTATGAGACCCATTTTTGGGACCCCGATCGATGTCTAAGGTGCATATTTGAGTTTCGAAGAGAGTTCAGAGCCTAGCAGACAACGTACCATTACGCATACACAAGTAGCATGCCGTGGATTCTCCCAACGGGCACCCTTGTACCGAGTATCGCTCGGAGATGATTTGTAACGATGTTGTGGACTATGAGACCCATTTTTGGGACCCCGATCGATGTCTAAGGTGCATATTTGAGTTTCGAAGAGAGTTCAGAAACCTACAGACAGCGTACCAGTACGCATACACAAGTAGCATGCCGTGGATTCTCCCAACGGGCACCCTTGTACCGAGTATCGCTCGGAGATGATTTGTAACGATGTTGTGGACTATGAGACCCATTTTTGGGACCCCGATCGATGTCTAAGGTGCATATTTGAGTTTCGAAGAGAGTTCAGAGCCTACAGACAGCGTACCAGTACGCATACACAAGTAGCATGCCGTGGATTCTCCCAACGGGCACCCTTGTACCGAGTATCGCTCGGAGATGATTTGTAACGATGTTGTGGACTATGAGACCCATTTTTGGGACCCCGATCGATGTCTAAGGTGCATATTTGAGTTTTGAAGAGAGTTCAGAGCCTACAGACAGCGTACCAGTACGCATACACAAGTAGCATGCCGTGGATTCTCCCAACGGGCACCCTTGTACCGAGTATCGCTCGGAGATGATTTGTAACGATGTTGTGGACTACGAGACCCATTTTTGGACCTTGATCGAAACACCATAGCAAGACCCTACTTTTATGTTATCTTACCAGAGTAACCACTGAGTGTGTAATATGTTAGGAATGTGCGCTGCTATCATTCTGAGTGGGAATATAGTGGCCTCTACGTGTTCACATTAGAGTTTAAGAAAGTCAAAATTAAAAAAATCGTGCAGTTGGAGTAATTAGGCTCCAAAATTAATTTTCCTGAAATTAAATGTGGCAGTGTGTCTGGAAATCTATTGTTTAATAGTAGGGTTGATTCAAATCGGTTCGGCAAGCGGTGTAATACTAGTACGGTCATGCATTAATGTTAAGATCGATATATTTGATATATACATCACTTTATAACTCGCATGGATCGCAATATCGAGGCAGTTATGGCAATTTGGGTTTGGGTTTGAATGTGGCCAAAATGGCATTATTGTGGAGTATGTGACCAGCATTCCGCTTGGGAGGAATGCCATAAATTGTGCAAGCTAAACATGGATCAAACCCCTCAACTCAAAGGACACTCATCTATGGCAGTATATCGAATTTTAGAAATGTTAACGAGCTCTATACATTCACATATGCGGTCACCATGCACCCACATATGACGTGCACCATATGGACGGTGACTATGGAAATCACGAATTTTTCTGTATTTGATGAGCGCGGCCCACATCACCACGTGTTTTGAGCCCCAACCTTTATCATAATAGCATGCAACGTAGCACACGTTCGAACAAGGTCCCAATAATGTTGGGCACCGCTTTACTCGACATCCTAGGCCCATTAACAGCACCTAACAACACATCTAGTCGAAAGTACTTGTGACAGTACTTTCAGAAATTAATTATTTTCTGGTTTTTCACACCCTAAAAGTATGCTATAAATATACCAACCTAAACTTGATAACGGCACGTGTGAGTCATTTGGGAAATTAAAAAGGGTCGTAAATGAATTTTCAAAAATGTTAAACGACCCATATCACCAAGTATACCGGATATCACATAGTTTTAGCAAAGTACTTGTAATAGTACTTTCCCGCCGGGTAATAGCCATCAGTGGGTGCGGTGAACATGATCGCAGATGCCACACGATATGAACTACGGAGGGCGTGGACATAATAAGCGCCAGATGAATAACTCCACACCAAAAGGTGGGGGTGGTAAGAACAAGGGCTCCGGTCGTAATGAGCTGATGCGTTCAGTGAAAGAAGCACGCCGGGCGCCTCTACCTCCCGAAGCCGCATGGATTGGTAAGATAATGCACCTTAGCGCGATCGTAGACCGCGAGGATTGCAGATTGCCCTCAGGGGCATCATTATGCTGCAGGGCATGCATAAAAACCGAATGTGAGGCTAATGATGAATATAAAAAAGCTATCATCGTCAAGCACGAGAATCTACAACCACAGCTCCTTTCCGGATGCCCCCTCGCCGAAGGGATGTGTGTTGACATGTATGGGAAGGCACGTGAACACCACTGCCCCCGAGGTGATTACCCTCGGTGTTCCCACGGTTCATCGTGCAAGGAAGTATTTTGCTTCTTGAATCATACAGCTCTCACGACGGTGAATAATACTATGCCGACGAACAGCGCTACGGGCGCGATTCCGGCGAACGAACTTGCTACCATATTGCAAGAGAAGCATGATGCTTTGCTGCGAGAGGCTCAACTGAAAGCCGAGCTTGCGGATGTCAAACATAACATGCGAACGGAGCTGAAGGATGCACACGACCGTCTGCGCACCCTTCAATACGCGATATGTGGCCCTACGGGCGGGCTTGATCGCTGCGCTCGACGCGCCATACACAAAACATAATGATCAGGACGCTGAATGGACATGCGACATGGGATACTTACAATTCCTTTTTGCAGTGAACCGGGTGTATCAAACACCGGCTGCCACCAACCTGTATGTGAGCTTGCATTATCCGGATCAGTCGGATGGCAGGCACATATTTGATGATTATGCAGATCAATATGGTTACACAAGACCATCCACGATGATGCGGGTCGACGACGCACCTGCTAGTCGACCGATATCGACAGGCCATGCCACCGCGAACACTACAGTGGCCATGGTTGCTGATGTTCAACCGAACGACACTGATGACGGTAATGTTGTCATCCTGCCTTTGCAATGCTCACCACCACAGCATTGCTCCACCGTTTCACACATTGTTCCACCGCAACACCCTGCACACACCTTTGCGGTGGCAACGGGTGTGACATCATGCTCTTGAACCGAGAAAGAGCTACTGCCGGCCGTGTCCCGCGGGCTTTGATGGCGGGCCCCGCTCCCGGCATCGTGGTCACTACCTTCGGGGACAAGGGCAAGCCATTGGAGCTAACGTCCTTGGAGATTGACCAACTGACCCGCTGGATGCGAGCGAGTATTCCCGCTTACCGAAAGCTTTTTCAACAACATGCTGAGTACGACCTGTTCCGGCGGAGGTGCAACCTGCAAGCTCGCACGCATGTACTATCTGTAGTATACCTGCAACATATTGTCAACTTGTTTCTGTATGTTTATCATATATTGTAAGTATACTAAGAATATGTTGTCATCACAGGGAGAATGCCGCGCGCTCTAAACATGCAAATAGGTACCGACAAGAGGTGGGTGGCGTGCCCGCGATCGCGTTCGGTCCATTGGAGGACCCTGAAGGATGGCTTGGTCGTCAATACACGGCTTACGAGAAGTCGCTCATGATGGGTCCCGAACCCATGTGTTCCAAGTACAACAAGGTGAACATCGGCGGTGTCTTCTATCGCACTAGAGACGGGGACAAAGGGAAAGTGACAACCCAGTGTTTCGTCCGCGCATCCTTCCCCAAGAATGATGCCGATGCCGATGACGAGTGGGAGGACAGGTACGACCTCAACCACCAGTTTGCATGCTTCTTTGCCTTTTCGTATATCTCTGCAACATATATGCAATACGTCCCCAACATATTGAGGATATGTTGTACGTATATTACAAAAACATTGAACATTTCGTGCGCAGGTATGGTATCATCAACGCCATTCTGCGGGTTAGCATTGGCGGTGTGCTCTACACTTTTTTAAAGTGTGATTGGCTACCCGCGCCCACGGAAGCTCAGATCGCAAGCTTCAAGCTGAAGAACTCCATCCTCGGCGTGGACAAGGTGTCCAAGGCTTACTACACCTTCAACCCATGGGACACCTCCAAGTACACTATGGACAACCGAGAGCCCTACCTACTGGCCAATCAAGTCCAAGCGCAAGTAGTGATAGTCAAACACCCCTGCATGGATTCAGCGGTGATACTTGATACGAGCGACCGCAATATGGAGAAACTTGCACTCGTTGATAGGCCCGTAGGTAGTGATGGTCACTTTGACACATGCGGGAAGTGTAGAGTCGGTGGCGAGCTCCTTCTGTGTGAGAGGGCAGGCTGCAAAGAGGCTATGCACGTGCGATGCGCAGGGCTCACCGACATCCCCACTGGAATGTGGTACTGCAGAAAGTGTGATGACGCATAGTAGTGCCTCTGTACACATTTGATATACCTGTAATATACCAGATACGTATTGCGGACATATTGTAAGTATTATGCAATATGTGAGCAGCAGGGGGGTCTTACCCCTTTACCCCATGCAGTCATGTGTTGCATAATTCACTCTGATTGTAGACATATTGCACATGTACTAAAGATATTCTGCATGAGGGAATGTTTCAATATGTGTTCAACACATATATTGCAAACGTGTTGAATGATTCATCTGATTGTAGACATATTGCACATGTACTAAAGATATTCTGCATGAGGGAATGTTTCAATATGTGTTCAACACATATATTGCAAACGTGTTGAATGATTCATCTGATTGTAGACATATTGCACATGTATTGAACGATTCCTTATGCGTGAATGTTTCAACATGTGTTCAACACATGTTCAGTACGTGTGTTGCAGGCGGTTGCAGACATATTGAACACCCCTCCAATCGTTTTGCCTTATTTCAATACATCGGGGCCCCAATTCAAAAAGCCCCCCAGAACCGACTTCTGCGATACGCGTCCAAATGCCGTGAAAACTTGTCCCCATAACGCTAGACCCTTCCTTAGATGATACCAAGTGCTAGTGGGTGAGTCTGACACCATTTGGGTGCCCATGCTAGCATACTCATTTTCGCTGTGTCCAGGCTGATCGCGGTTCAATAGTTTGGCCAATATGTTACACGTGTATTGGAATGTCCAGATATTAGCATACCGTCTTCAATATGCCTCCAATATGCCTCCAATACGTGTTCAACACGTGTATTGAACCCGTCTAGAAACGTAGGGGATGTGATGTCGTGGCATAAAATATGTCCACGTCATTGGCACGAGTCATGTTGTGTCCATGCATACACGATCTTAGCGCAGGTCACAATACAGTGCCCGAGCATACGCGATTTTAGCGTAGGTCACATTGTGCTTCTATTTATTACATCTGAGAATATATGTTACTCATCTTTGTGAGTCTAGACAGCATTGTGCTGATTGCAATGCTTTCTCTGGCGACTTATATATCACAGATTATACCAATGTGGTGATCAGTCCAGTGCAATATTTTGTCACCGGAATGTACAGGGATTGTAAATGATTGCAATCCAGCCGGAGGAATAATCCCAACAGCTTATTCTGTACTAATGAATTCATCGGAGTTATACTCATTTCGACGATTCAAAAACCCATGTCATTGTAGTGATGACAACTCATATGAATATATAGGGTTTTTATCAGAATGCTTTTATGTGATGTCAACATATTATGAACAATTCACTTGCATCCCAGGATCAGTTACGCTTGGAAGGTCTTGCATGGTGGTCACCAACAGTTATCAGCTGTTATTCGGGTGCCAAATTCTGCCTTCAGCGGCACTGGGACTATATCAACCAGTCTTACAGCGATGCACTTGTCCTTCCCACTCTTATGTACGGCTATAGTGCCAAAGTATCTCAGGTGGGATATATATATATATATACATTATATAACTATCATCTTCTGATCCAGGAAATGCAATTAAGCATGGTATCAGGTATATGTTATGTATATAGTTCAGCATTCCGAACTTACTCGAGGATGTAAATACTGAGTAAGAGTCAACTTATAGTCATTGGGATGTAGTTTCCCATCCGATTTTACACTTTGCTAGTGATGGTGGATTTAACGTTGTACATATTTCAACGTTACTTGTGGATGCAGTGATTTTATCAAAAGCAATCCATCATAATCACCAGATCGGAAAAATGGATATGTGTAAATCCTATCCACCTTCTTGTTGCCCAACAGTTCTTGGTTTGTTGCTCGACAGTTCTTGGGTTGTTGCCCGATATATAATCATGTCTGTGTCGAAAACAGCATGATATGTCAATGCTAAACACGAAGTTTATCGAAATTATAGTAGCATTTTAGGGCATGTCATGTTACAGTGGCCCATATACCCAATAATATTATTAGGGTGTTACATGGTATCAGTAACCCTAAAATAGGTAAAAAATAAGCAGTATAAATTTTTTGCAAATGTTTTTAAGCAAAACTGCATATGATACCAAACTGAATGTTACAGGGTGTTCAGAAGGTACGTTACACCCCCCGACACACACATTCAGATTTTAGGGTGTTACAGGGTGTTACACGTGTTATGTCATTCAGGGATTGTTATTTGATAGCTAAATATTCATTATAGCAAAAAAAATCAATCCCAATTTTTCAAAAGATTACACGTAGAACATTTTGACCGATTTATTGTTACAGCCAATATGTACACCCCTACATATTCCACACCTATTATCTAGGGTGTTACACGAGATATGACATGTGTCATTATGATTTCCTCATACCTTAATAGGTATAAAATCATAATATCAAATAAAACAAGGTTCGATTTTCAATTTTCAAATCAATCGCCAAAGAATTTTACCGATTTTGGCCATTTTTCAACATATATATATATATATGTTGATATATGTACATATCTCTGTGTGTGTGGAATGTAAAGTACAGAATCACTGCAATAAACTTTACTTTTGCACATGACAAATTTCATGGCAAATAAGTAAATTATGCTGTATATCAACATCTAAGGTTGACAGCATTTCTGGGTTTTACTGATTTAAACCCATGGCAGTAAATGTACATTCTGATGATATATAGAGTTATCAACTTAAGTGGGAACATCCATTTAGGAACATCCACTTTAGTGATATTTGTCAATCTATGATCTGTTCTGAGCATAGGTCTGTGCTCTAAGATTTATCAAAATGATATTTCTTATTTAGAACATATCTGGACATTGCTTGATATAATCACAGCAATTTGACACAACACATTTGTATGTGTGTGCTGTCCTCAGCAACTATTATCAGATGTCATGTAGATACTGATCTGAGAGTTACATGCATTTGATCTGATCAAATCTGAATCAATTATCAATATGCAATGTAGTTTTTGATGTCGCTCCAGCGATGATATGTGGAATGACGAGTGGACTGCACCCAACAGTTACCAGCTGTTGCATGGGTGCAGTATCTTGCCTTCGGGTCTGGAGATAACTCCATCCAGCCCTACAACATGTTGATTTATCTGTTCCCATATCTATCACAATCGCTGACACTTTCCACGCACATGTGTTTGGAAAGTGGTATCTACATTATCATATACATGATAGATATTTAAGTTAATCAATTCACTTTGAATCAGTGAATATTAAATACATACAATGCAATGTGTGTGCATGCATGCAGTGCTTACTGATTAGCACTTTTTTGTCAGTAGTGTGTGTGTGTGTGTGTGTGTGTTCACTTCTACACACTTTGCAGTAAGATAACTTCTGGACATTACAACATTTCCAGACAGTTCATCATGCAGGATTATCAGTATACCATGCACTGAATACATCTAGCATGATATATTAAGCTTAGGAGTATTGTAATTCCAAGATAGTCTCATTTACAAAATGAGTTGCTGGTCCGGTGAGTATCCTTTCAGTAATCCACAGTAGAACAATATGTTGTCCGAGGAGTATCTCGACTCCACCGGGTCACATTGAGCTAATTACTGTGTTAAGATTACTGAACAGGCACCTTATACTGTATGGGTTCTAATATAGTTAGCATGCACTGCAAATGAATGCTTCGTGCACATCTATTCCAACTGTTACCGTGATCAAGTTGGATCATATAGAACATCTGTTATCCCAATGCATGCACAACTTACAGTGTGGCAGTCATTCAGTATAAGATGTACATATACTCAGATGCTGCAAGTAATATGTGCTGTAAGTTAGTGTATGCTCAAATAAACATTTTGCACACTATACTTCAGATAAGTATGAAATGCTGTACTCTATCATCAGTATTAGAAATATTGATGCAGTCATCAGAATATAGTGTGAATTGATGCAGCATGGTGATCATACATTCACAGCAGTATAGTAACCATGCGTCCATAGCAGTATGGTGATCATGCGTCCACAGCAGTATGACGATTATGCGTCCACAGCATCCCTGCATGTATACAATCATTCTGCAGAGGATACTGACGCGCGTACACATTTTATATGTCTCGCTGCATAAAGACACGTTAGGAATCATGCGCCTTAAAAATGTGCGTCCATTGCATCAGATGAAATCATGACATCGCGCCGACGTGCACATCGCGCACACGAGCTAAAATCATCATACGAGCATTTGCGAAAATCGATTGCTGATGTACGTCGCATACTGATGATCGCTGATGTACGTCGCATGAACGAATGCGAGCGCGCTGTTAAACGAAATTTCGTGCGTCCAGTCGCAGTTGATGTGAATCATATGTGCTGACGATCACTTTTCGTTCGCGCATCTGCATCTCGCATACTGTGACATTCCTGCGAATTTTGACATTATTTGCATGCGTTCCGTACACTGTGCGCACACCTTGTCGCTTATAGAATCAAAACGATTTCTCTGCGGATGCTGTTAGCTGCGAATATGTTCGCGATGAAAAATCTCCTCGCGCAATCCTTATGCTGACGATATCAAGCGTATATTATTCGAGTTGCAGATATTCAATATCACTGCGAGCGCTGTCGCTTATGCGCCCACCTGCAAACCTGCGAACAATATGATATATACTATCTCTGACGCTGCACTCACTTGAGTTCTCTTTTCGTGCCTTGACGAGTTTGAGAATACCATATGATACGGCGAGATATACAGGCCGTGAATATATTATCAATATACAAATTAACACTGCGAAGTTGGACAACAACGCAAGTGAAAGTAATAGCGGGTGATGAGTGCAGTCTCTGAATGAAGATCTGCTTGAAGCCCAACGCTTCCTCATCTTATACCTTACGTCTCCTATCATCATAGATAGTACCGCCATTGGGTTGTGAACCCGAGACGTAGGTTGAACGACCAGTATTGTGATAACGAATAGTTCGTTCATACTGTGCATGCGTGTTCCGCACATGCTTAAAGCCAAGATGGTTCTTGATGTTCAAGATGTATCTTGCTTTGCCATCTTCGAGTTCGACATACGAACTCTCGATGACAGGGTCATTCAAGTCTTTCCTTGAATAATGACAGATGATGTGACATTATCATCTGACGACAGGTACAGTCATGGTCGACCGTGATACAGACCGTACTGACGATTGTCATAATAATATATGACTCGACCAACTGTCATAATAATATATGACACGACCGACTGTCATAATAATATATGACTCGATCGACATGACATGACATGACATGGTATGACATGTCTGACATGTATGACACGTATGACATGTATGACACATATGTCATCGCTCATGACCCTGACAATAAAGGTCAGAGGTAGTAAGGTAATTTACTTCATGCCAAGACGATAAAGGTCAGAGGTAGTAAGTAAGGTAAGGTAATTTGGTCCGGTTCCAAATCATAAGGAGCAAAGGTTTAACATTATTTTGTAGCATCAAGCATGCCAATTACGAACAGGGTTCACTTAGGGCTGTTCCATTTATTGTCGCAGGGGGTTAGGATTTCCGTTTTTGTCCCGGGGTGGTGGGGTCACGTGATGGCGCCGTCCGCTGGGCAGGTGTTGTCCGCTGGGTGGGTGGGTATGGGTTGCTAAAGGTAACAGTGGAGGCGACGAGGCGTGGTGGGCCCATAACCTCATGAGACAAACCCGAAATAAACTAGCTATATGAGGGGGGAAAGAAGGCGGTACGACAGCTGCCACAGAGTGGCAGGCAGCTGAAGGACAAGGCTTGCGGATAATATTACCAAGTAAGGGCTGGCGGCTTGCGCCGCCAAGTTATTACGAAGGGAAGATTGTCTGTGAGGGGCGCGTGTCGCAATGTCAGCATCATAACGTGTGACACTGCGACCGCAACTACGATGCTTCAGGTTGAGTGACACAAGGAGTCACCTACTACTAGATACTACTATAGGGTACCTAATATTGTACTCTACGTGA
>LGRX02027809.1:0-17033 GCA_001247695.2 Cymbomonas tetramitiformis | reverse complement strand
CCTCCCCATCTGCACCCGCCGTTGCCGCCTGTGATGTGGATGGCGGGAGTCCCTTCAGAGCACACGTGGCTAACGGCACAATGGTGGATCTGATGAAGGCTGAAGTCTCAAAGTTGCTGTTGCCACTCCACACCCTGAACAAAGCATGCAGGAGTTGTGAGAGGAGGGGACCTTGTTTGCAGGATTCGTACACGGCGTATGATGATAACTACGCGAGCAGCAACTTTCTGCTGCAGAAGCGCGTGGACTTCGACACTGCGTCTGACGAGGAAGTCCCAAGGTGAGGCGGCTGCACGCTCGCCCCTTCCTGGCAATCGCCGGACTCTTGGAAGAGCTCAGAGGGCGGCTGACCCTTGACCATCCTCCACAACGCGCTCCTCCCTGCACCCCCCCCGAACCCCCACCGCCTGCTATTGGCCCCTCCTTTCACTGTCCTCTGCAGGGCCGCTGCTCTCTTACTGCACGCTCCGTCACGATACCCCCCACCTCCCCCAACTCCGGTTTGCCTCCCGCTGGCACTTCACCCAGTGCTCGCTGCCCGTTCCCGCAGATGGCGTGTCTTTTGCTGGTGTCTACGGCACTTCTTCCCCCTTGCAGCCCACCCCCCTTGCTTTCCCCTGGCGTCGGAGGCGGAGCTGAATGGAGACACGTCTGCCGATGTCTGACCAGCCAGGAGGGACACGGCGCGATATGGGTGCGGGGATGGGCTGCAGGTGGTCGCTGAAGATGTCGAATGTGAGGGGCCTGGCAGCTGTCATCGACAAGGTTGACGACTTCCGCACGGTGGCCCAAATCCAGAGCCTGTTCCGCGCGATGAACGCCATCTTCTGCTTCTGCTGCCTCTTCCGCATGCTGCTGGGCACCCGCGTCTCCCTCAGGCTCGGCAAGGTGATGGCGTCCATCATAGTCACCCAGGTGGCCCTCATCCACTACTGCATGGTCTGTGTTTGGGTGGTCTTCTGCTTTGCGCTTCTCTCGCACATCATCGAGGGGGGCAAGTGCTTCAAGTACTCCACGCTGAGCTACGCGTCGCACACCATGACCATGGCTGCGCTCGAGTAGGCTGCCCTCCCACTCCCGCCTTCCACCTTCCTTTACCCTTACCCTCCCCTTTGTGCCCTCTTCTCCTCTGCTTCTCTTTCTCCCTTCTTCCCCTCCACCCTCGAGGGCCAGGATCTTGTGACAAAGAGTCTGCCGGTGATGGCATGCTCTCATGGCCATCTTAGGGCAGGCGGAAGGGGCCTGCGGTGATGAAGGAGGGATGCACAGATGTTACGCCACCCTTTACGCACAAGCGTGACAGGGCGGCGCGTGCTGCCTGAGTGCCCCCAAGGATGTGTCGAGGGCCGAGGAGTTGTTCTGTAGGCCGCCTACGACCCCCCTTGTTCCCTCCCTCCATCATTCCCATATACCCCTTCTGTCCCGCTTATGAATGCCCGGGGGTTGATTGTCGCGGGGGTGGGTCGCGCACTGGGATTGTTGTAGGAAGCATGGCGTCGCCTGCCTGCTGCGGCCACCTCTGTCTAGGTTTGTGGACACGAGACCACAGCCAGGACACATCTCAGGATCCAGATGTGATTTGTGCCGTACGGGGAGGGTGGCGGTGGCATTGCAGGGGCGGCCTGTCATCGTGTGCTTCAGATGCCCGAAGAAATCACTCGAGATTTATGACGCAGAGTGTGCTGGAAGATGCGCTGGAGGTCATCTTCTCGTGGTCCTACACGTGGTTTGTGATCATTGTCATGATCAACAACCTGTTGATGGGCATCCTGATTGACGATTTCGGAGGGACTGAAGAGCAGCAGTGCGTCTTCACGAATGTCCCATGTCCCTGCTTCTGATCCTCCTCAGATGCCAGCTCTTCAGACGTTGGCTGCTCCTGGATGCATCCACCTGGCAATTGCCCTTCCCGCTACTCTTCACAGCTTGGGCGTGATTCACAGCGTGTTGGGAACCTTTACTATTGTATGAGCTCCAACAGACACTTTGATATTGTCATATGTTGTGAAGTGTGCTAATCCTTGTACCGACTCCTTTGGCACCCCGTAGCCACAGAACACCGGTTGCACTATGTACCCACGCCGGGGATCAAAGGATTCAGCACACACTTCGGGACACTTGTCCTGATTCTCCGCAGCTCGCTAGTGAAGAATGGGACCCCCTAAGCCTCACTGAGCCACCCGAGCCCCTCTGCATCCGCACCGCCGGCGCACTGCTGCCTTTTGCCTGAAGCCGGCTCATCCCTGCCCCCCGAGCTGCGCGAGCCATATCTCCACCACCAAGCCTACGCGCAGGACCACTCCGCTGCTCTCTGAGCCTCACTGGGCCACCTGAGCCCCTCTGCGACTGCCCTACCGGCGCACTGCTGCTGTGTCTCTGGAGCCGGCTCACCTCCGCCAATCGAGCCACCCCTTCACCACCAAGCCCACATCCCACAACACCCCGCTGCCCCCTACACGCCCTAGAGCCTGGTCTCAAGAGAGCTTGCCCACCCACGCCATGGCCAGAATGTCCAAGGGCTGTCTCAAGGGGCTGAGAATGATAAACTGGGTTGCCCTCATCCGAACTTGCGCACACAGCACCGACTTGCGCCTGTAGCCCTCTGCCCCCCGCACCAACTCCACATGATTGAAGCCCTTGCCGTGAGTGCCTTGCGAGGAAGCTGCGAACTTGAGCAATGTGCTCCACACTTGCGCTGTAACTGTCACGCCGCACTGTTCCTACTTGGGGTCCCATCCCCACAGTTGCCTGTGTGTCCCAAGCCCTCCCGGTGGCCAATAGTTCACCATCCGGCCGTCGCCTTCCCGACAGCTTCTCACTATTAGTTCCGGCACGGCCAGCAACCTCGCCCCGTGGGCACAGAAGTTGATGAGATGCCATATGCTGCCGTGCAACCTGTTGTAAGTGGTCATCGCTGCCGGGATGGGCCCCCGGGCTCTGAGGGGCCCGGCGTGTGTCATCTCCACCCGCGGACCTCCCCACATCTCCCCCGGCATCCTCATCAGTTCCCCCCATGCCATCAACCCCCCCAAGAAGGCCGGCCACCCGCCTGCTCGCCCCCATCAAGGTGGCCACCCCTCCCTCAGCCAAGGCCATTGCTTGCTCCGGCGAGGCCCCACTCTGCTCCTGAGTCCAGCCCCCACTCCCCGGGCCCGGCGACAAAAGGTCATCCCACTCATTCAAGATATCCTCGACACTTGACGCCGCCTGGCTGAGCCCGCCTGTGCCTGCACGCGCCCCCCCAGATCGCGCCTCGGCGGTGCCCTTCCTTGAAGTTATGTGTGTGTGTGTGTGCGTTCCGTTGCCCCTGTGGTGCCATTCTGGCGGGCACTGCCTCTTGGAGAGCTCGGTGGATTCGTCTGCCTTTGCTGCAGGGAGAGGCAGAGGGTGGTGAAGTCCACCTTCTGTGTTTTTCCTTGATTTTTGTGGGGAGCACTTAGGTGCCCGCATGTTTTCATTTTTTGACATGGAGTGTCCATGCTGTGTGGTGTGACCGCATTCATGGCATAACCATGGACCAGCAGGTCCCATCCATCGACCGGGAGCCACTGGGGGGCATGCCAGCAGGGTCCGCTCACTCCGTAACCCAGAGACCAACAATTGTTGAGCGATGATCGGTCACATCGTATCATCCTTCCATGCTGCTTTGCATCTGGGTTGGGAATATGTATGAGTTTGTGGTATCTTGTCACTGCCCCGCCCTGCTCTTGATTTGCTTCTCACATCCACTGGGATGATGGTGGGCTGGTACTGACGGGTACTGCCTCTTTGAGGGCGTCGGGAATTCGTTTGCGGCTCGCTATTTGGGAATGTCTTGGATTTGTCTGACGCTTGCTCCCTCTCCGTGTTCAATGCTCATGGTTATTACACATGCCGGGGGACTTGTGTTCTTTGACCCAGATGTGAGGTACTGGCACGTCGCTGTGAACGGGGACGGCCGCCGGATGGAAGTGGGTTTTGAGAGGCGGTTCTCCCTGTGGTGCCATTCTCGCGGGCACCGCCTCTTGGAGAGCTCGGTGGATTCGTCTGCCTTTGCTGCAGGGAGAGGCAGAGGGTGGTGAAGTCCACCTTCTGTTTTTTCCCTTGATTTTTGTGGGGAGCACTTAGGTGCCCGTATGTTTTCATTTTTTGACATGGGGTGTCCATGCTGTGTGGTGTGACTGCATTCATGGCATAACCATGGACCAACGGGTCCCATCCATCGACCGTGAGCCACTTGGACCAGCAATTGTTGGGCGATGATCGGTCACATCGTATCATCCTTCCATGCTGCTTTGCATCTGGGTTGGGAATATGTATGAGTTGGTGGTATCTTGTCACTGCCCCGCCTTGCTCCTGATTTGCTTCTCACATCCGCTGGGATGATGGTGGGCTGGCTTTTGTCGGCTGATCATCATGCTATTCAGTGTGTGTGTGAGTGTGGACGGGGACGACCGCCGGGTGGAAGTGGGTTTTGGGAGGCGGTTATCCCTGTGGTGCCATTCTGGCGGGCACTGCCTCTTGGAGAGCTCGGTAGATTCGTCTGTCGTGCTGCGAGGAGAGGCAGAAGGTGGTGATGTACAACTTCTGTGTTCTCCCTTGAATTTTGTGGGGAGCACTTAGGTGCCCGCATGTTTCCTTTTTGACATGGGGTGTCCATGCTGTGTGGTGTGACTGCATTCATGACATAACCATGGACCAACAGGTCCCATCCATCGACCGGGAGCCACTGGGGGGCATGCCAGCAGGGTCCGCTTACTCCGTTACCCAGAGACCAACAATTGTTGGGCGATGATCGGTCACATCGTTTCATCTTTCCATGCTGCTTTGCATCAGGGTTGGGAACATGTATGAGTTTGTGGTATCTTGTCACGGCCCCGCCCTGCTCCTGATTTGCTTCTCACATCCACTGGGATGATGGTGGGCTGGCTTTTGTTGGCCGATCTCATGCCGTTCAGTGTGAGTGTGGCTTATGTGGTGATGTCCACGTTCTATGTTTTTCCTTGATTCTGCGGGAAGCACTTAGGTGTCTGTGTTTGGTGTTTTTGGAGGCGTGTAAGTTTTTTCGGAGGTCCAGAGAACGTCCTCACCGCCCACCTCACATTATGCGGTGTTGCCCAAGCATGGTCCGCGACCCTTCAAATGCCAAGAGCCCTTCTCGCTGGTTCAGAAAGCGGCCAAGAAGACCTAGGCTAAGTGGATGTGACTGTGATGCCAGAAGTCCGAGTACTCGGGAGTGATTGAGTGACGTGCTAATGGGGGTTCTGAAAGAGCTTGCGATTAGAACTCCCATCCCTACTTACTGACTGAAGCGGCAGCGATGGCGAGGTTTTGCAGGAAGGCCGCCGACCAAGCCCCCAATCTTGCCTCCGATGTCGGCCTGATCGTGAAGGGAATCTTGAAGGATATCTTCTTACAGCGGCCCAAGTATGCTGAGCCCACTCCTGCCTTACTCTTTGCCCCCGCGCAAAAAGCCTCTGATCCTGTCTCGCATCTCCTCTGAACCCTCATCTCAATGTCGACCGGTGCTGCACCTGTGCACGACACAGCCGAATGCATTGGGGAGGCAGAATGTGGCTGACAAGGAGCAAATGTGAGGGGGGGGAGGATTGGCCGTTCTCGGCTGACAAAGGGTGAAGGCTGGCATTGGCTGACAAGGGGGATTGGGAGAGGGGGATGCGAGGGCTTACCTGGGCTAAAATAGGGTACTTAGGGGGGGGTGGGGGGAGATCACGCGCAGGAAGCATCATGTGTTGTACAACTTGCGTGGGTACACCCGTGAGGAACTATCAGCGCTGAGGAAACGCTGTAAGCTACCCAGAGAGAAGTTCAAGATGGTGATGTCAGTGGTGACACAGTACACACAACCGAGTCACGACGCTCGCGGGCTAAACCCTCGTCTGCTCCGCCAGGCAGCGCGGCTGATCTGCGGCACCCGAGAGATCATGCACAATAAATGCATGGACAGCATCCGGCAGCAGTATACGAGGGGGGACAGAATGCTCAGAGTTGGTCAGTCAGCCTGCCACTCCCTTATCACCTTCTAATAATGGGCTGACATTGCCCAGGCCCCCAGCATGTTGTGGGGGTCCCGCAGCTTGTTGTGGGGGTCCCGCAGCTTGTTGTGGAGGTCCCGCAGCTTGTTGTGGGGGGGGTTCCCGCAGCTTGTTGTGGGGGTCCCCCAGCTTGTGCTGTGGGGTCCCCCAGCTTGCTGTGGGGATCCCGCAGCTTGTTGTGGGGGTCCCGCAGCTTGTTGTGGGGTTCCGCAGAGTTTGTTGTGTGGGGGTCCCGCAGCTTGTTGTGGGGTCCCGGCATTGTTGTGGGGGTCCCGCAGCTTGTTGTGGGGGTCCCCCAGCTTGTTGTGGGGGTCCCCCAGCTTCTCTTTGCAGGGTTTTTATTGCCCGGGCGACTGAAGGCGAGAGGGGGAGAGGGAAGCCTGGGGCTGCAGTTCCGATAGCCGCTTGCAGTGAGGATGAAGCGGTGAGGGTGGGGGCGGGGATATGATTTTTGTAGACGGCAAGGTGTACTCTAAGGAGGCTATTATGAAGGCGCTGCTGGCAGAAGAGGATCGCGTCGTTAAAAAGTTCATGTCCCAGTTCGACTCGGGCAAAGTGTGGGACGCAAAAAAAGGCGGATTCATTGGAGACAAGACAAGACCTGCCCAGACGGACGAGGAGGCGCAAGAAGGCTTTCTGTTTGGAGCCGGGGCCTCGGCACGGAACTCGCTGCAAGTGCTGATGCAGGCCTGTCGTGGAAACACACGGCGGCCTCGATGGGGAAATGAAAAAAGGAGCCAGCCGTTGGACGACGCCGTGATATTGGATATGCAGCGCCGATCGTTTGAAATGGATCCGTACCTCTCAGCGACCACAGGGGAATCGGACAAACAAGCATCATCGCTCTCTACAGTCCACTCCAATTTCGCCTTATCTAAGATGCAGTGCGAGCTGGATGACTACAACAATGATGTAGACGATGCGCCTCAGGCCAGCGTCATAGATATGGAAGATGACGGTGTCATGTATGATGCCCAGGAGAACGTTTCTCAGCCACCGTCATCACGCGCAGCCTTCACAGATTCACCCCGGCACGCGATGACCGACACAAAGGAGTATGAGATTGAAGTGCCAAGCATGATGGCCTCCGACATCCCGGAGACGGGATTGTCCGGGGCAGATGAGCACCCACGGGCGTCATGCTTCGCCATTTCTCCTGGCCAGTGCTTCTCACCAGCATGCATTGGTGGTGGTGGTGGTGGTGGTGGTGGTAATGACAATTGTGATGACCCGGAGATTCCGCTGACGCTTCCACGGTCGCGACTGAGGGACCTCCTCACTTGTTGCATCGCCCGACAAGCGCCTAAGGCAGTCGACCCTCACTTGGCTGAATACTACGCGGATCCTGATCGGCGGCGTTCAGCGGCTGACATTTCTTCCATCAGGTAGGAGCCCTTGTCTTTCCGGGTGCTTCCTCAAATAGCTGTTTGGCGGGGTAGATGTGAAGAGCGCCGCGCCCTCTGATTCAGCCGCGCTGTGGCGTATGCTGTGTGGCGAGAGCAGTCAGCAAAATGCGATTTGCCCATCGAATCTCCGCCGCTCGATGGCCGTGGCACCTAAGAAGGTTTTGGATAAGCAGGAGTAGCCAGGCATGCGATCTGCTAAGCAGAATCTTTGAGATACGCATACAGCAGATCAACTAGGATGCTAAGACAGGATCGCGTTTGAAACACTCTTGATTGGTGGCCGTATGCATGTTGCCTCCGTATTTCGAGCGCTCGGTAGGTCTCAGGATGCCCCTTCCACGATGGCAATGAACGCTGCGACTTTATGCAGGTGATGGATTGTGCTGCTGGTTGGGCTCTTGCATTTTGGTGTTCAGAATGCATTGGAGAGTCGGATCACACTTTATGCGCTTAGGGTTACGGTGTGTCGTTGGTACCCACAGGACACAGTGCGTAACCTCCATGGGAATCCAGACATTTGATGAGGAGATGATGACCCAGATAATGGAGAGGCGTGGTGAGTGGCGAGCACAATCGGTTGAGAAGAAACTGACCGAGGAGCAGATTCGAATAGCTAGAAAGAGGATGAAGCTATTGGATGCGACTCTGATGTCTTGTGCGCGGCAATTACAAACAACAGCGGAGCGGATGGTCATGTGTGGAGAACGGCTACAACATTTGGCGCAGACCATTTCTTTACGGAAGCAATCTCTATCACTCTGATCCTGTGGCGGATCCTTTGTTCCCCGGCGCACACTCAGAGATGTGAGGAGTGCCCGGCGGTCCCATGAAATTATCGTAATAATAAAACAATAAGGGCAGCTCAAAAAAATTCGGAGAGGTGCATGCGTTAGCTGGACGGCGAAAAGTGTTCGAGCATTTGCGCAGCTGAGGAGTTGGGCCCAAGTAGGCAGGGTTAGGGTAATTATTAAGGTGGATTTTGAGGGTGTAGACCCTGAAGTTTCAGATAGGTGTTTTTATTACACTTGAACAAGACGTTTAATGAGGTATTAAGCATACCTATCTAGCATATATATATTCATATATATATATATATATTGAATTAGTTGTGATTTCAACAACTTGAGGTGCTTGCATTAAGCGATGGGAAAGGCATTACATCATGCAGTTGTGTTCAAAACAAGCTGATGGTTTGTTCTTGGCTTACATATCGTTTGATATCACAAAAGTAGTTAAGTGGCGCAAAGTCCCAACCCGCACCATATCTTAGCATGTCGAGATTGGGCCGCTTGATCCTAAGACGGTTGATGCCAAAATCTGCTCTGGCAGCCCTCCCAGTAGTACTGGCGTGCGCCCCAGAGAGATTCCTCAATATTGCCTTGATTACCATTACCGGCAATTCCAGACCCCCTTTTCAAATTACCGGTAATTGCCGCTCCTTAGTACAGACACAGCGGAAATGACACACGGTGTGTGATATCCAGCACACCACCCTGTACTGTTACGGAGAAATAGTTAGGGTGGAAAGTCTAGCGGGTTGCCGAAACAGACACCATCTCATGCGGTGGAAACAGATTGCGAATGGGGGCCGCCTGTGCTCTTGGCCAGGGCGGTCCCAATCCTAGCTAGTACCATACACTACTCAGGCTGTTGTGCCCTAGTGAGAAGATCTAACAATACAATTAGAAGATCTAGCAATACAATTGCATACTCTAGCCACTTTGAGAGTGGTCTGAAAGGCAGAGATCACTGTTGTAGAAGTTATTTGTTGTTGTCAATCGAGTCAGGCAGATTGAAGACCCCGGCGGTGTCAGAGTCGATCACACCAGGGTCCAGATTGTAGAGGTTGTAGTTGTTAGAGGCCCCAGAGCCCAGAAAGACCGTGTCCAAAATGTCCACTGTGCCATTCTGATAGCAGCAGTAGTCACCTGACACCACCGCCGACTGTGGAGCCACCTCTCCGCAGAGGGCAGAGCGTGTCGCGGTGCCCATGATGCGCATGCTCAGGCAAATGAAGAGAGCTGGCACCGCAGCGGTTTCCAGCCAGGTCCCGATCCAAGCTGGCCTGACACCACCAACCCATGGAGCGGGCGGTGGTGGCGCCTCCAAGTGCAGAAGACCGTCCTCGTTCTCGGAGTGGGTCTGCAAGTCACTCATGTCCACGGCCGATTCATGCGTGGAAGAAATTAAGAGAGAGTCAAGAGTGAAGGAATGCAAAGGCACCTTTATTGGCTCGTTCAAGCCGAGCTCTACGGACATATTGTCCATGAAAGACGATCCGAAGGGGGGCTCGTTATCGATGAACTGCTTGGGCTGCGGCATCGCCGGCTCATCCGGCTCAACCAGCTCAGCCGGCGCATGCTTAACGACGGGCGGCTCGATCACGGCAGGTGTGGCCGAGCCGAAATGCACCATTAGAAAGTGCCGTGAAGCCTCACCGGCACCACCGGCCACCTGCTTCAGCTGCTGCAGTGCAAGCTGAGCCTCCTGCATACGATTGGCAAGCAGGGAGGGTTGGGGAGCATGCAAGCTCGCGTACTGTGCCCGAAGGCCCACGTCGATGTCCTCCGGCGAACGCGAAG
Organism: Cymbomonas tetramitiformis; assembly: GCA_001247695.2. Taxonomy (NCBI): domain Eukaryota; kingdom Viridiplantae; phylum Chlorophyta; class Pyramimonadophyceae; order Pyramimonadales; family Pyramimonadaceae; genus Cymbomonas; species Cymbomonas tetramitiformis. Next base: position 7,010 of record LGRX02027809.1, on the reverse strand, counting down.
GGCTCCTCGTCATCTTGCCGAACCACCGATGGGGTGATCACGTTCAGCACAGAGTCGGGCAAAGGACGCTAAAGGTTGATTTTGGATTAACCTTTTTACATTTGGAGATAAGTTTTCTTTGGGTTATATTTATTAATTTTCTAAGTGACACCATCGAACAACACGATTACATTCCGCCATCATCCGCCAGGATCGAGGCAGACGTATATTCAAATATTGGTGAGAAGAGTCTTCTCACGTCTCGCCTGGGAGGAAGCGAGTAAATCGCCTAGCGCCGTCCGTTTTTCGATCCGGCGGACGCAGTGTGCTTTCGGAAGCGCCCTTAAGTATGTGAAAACCGCTTAAGGTTTCACTGCACGTATACCCCACACTGTTTGCGAGCAAATTAGATTAGGAAAACATGTTTCCAACGTTCGTAACGCACATAGAACTATTATTTAGACTCCTAGGAATTTGTTGAGCTCTCGATTGAGCCGATACGTGGCCGCATCAGCTCAGTTTGCAGTCGCGACTGCGAGCTAAGCTGATAGGCCCTTATCACTTTCATGCACATCGCATAAAAACTCAAACAGCGGAGGAATTCTCGTGCGTTCTAGCACCCTGCTGTACGAGCACAGGCGGAGCGGAGATTGCGAGCCCAACCCGCACCCGTTCAAGGTTGGTGACTTCGTGTACATACGCGACAGAAGGCGAGATCATGCATGGAGATGGCTACCAAGCCTGCCATCCTGAAGCTGGTCAAACTTCAGAGAGACGGGCTGGTGGAGCTGGAGGACAGTACCAAACTCAGAGAGAAGTGCACTGTGCAGAGCATTGCGCCGTGTCACTTGCAGGTGAAGGATCAGTATGATTGCAGCGCTGCCATCCCCAGCAAGCACCTGGCGTGTGAGAAGTGTAAGAAGATCGATGGGAAGGCTTCGATGCTGTTGTGTGACACGTGCAACCGAGGCTATCATATATGCTGTCTAGAACCAGCGCTGGATGGAGTCCATGAGGGTGACTGGCAGTGTCCCAAGTGCTTGGGCACAGGAGTGGTGGTCGCTTCCGCTGAGGTGAGCATGTCAATAGTGGACAAGCTGGTCGCCGTGGAACTCGAGCTTAAGGAAAAGGTGGGAGCAGACGCGAGGCTTTTACCAGCCGACGTTGGTCCACACAGGGCTGTAAGCATTGGTCGTGAGCAACCTTGGCAGGCTCTCACGTCGAGACAGGTAGCGAAGATGAACGGCACTATGGGTGACCTTCCAGACCGCGTGGAGTGGGGGACCAGGAGATGCTGAGCAAAGTGATTAAGAAGCTGATGCCGGGACACTGGTTTGATGATCATCGCACCATCTTGAGCAGAAAGTGCTCAGAGCAGCAAGCACGAGCGAGGAGCTTACGTAAAGCACCCACAGTGCAGGCCATGAGCATGGGGGAGGTGCAGAAGAGGGTGGCGGGGGCGCCACACAGTTGACCAGAACCCAAGTGAAAGTGACCAGTCAGTTGGATTGGGGCCTGGAGTAACACATTATTCGATGAAAATGACATTATCATATGTCATTTTTGGATTTATATATATTTCAAAAAAATCAGGGTTTAGTGATATTTATGCGCGAAATAGGGATACATAAAGGCAACACGGTAGAAAAGTGCAGTATGCGTACAATGAAAACACCGAAATATGCATACATGTATCATTCTTTATTCAAATGTTTACGAGTAGAGTTCTTTTCACCCTATACCGTCGAGGCATGACTGATACTATCAGTCAGGGCGGTCGACAAATCCTACTATTTTATTCATCATTATCATCTGCGTCATCTTCATCTAATTCGTCTTCCTCAGATTCGGCAGTGGCCGCTTCCTTGCCCTTCGCCGTCGGTTCGCTCTTCTGTTTTGGCTTCGTCTCGGCCTTTTGATCGGGCTCGGCGTCGAAATTGGTCAGCCGTTGCTGCGCAGAGCTGACCATGAACTGGTCGTGGTCGAAGCCGATCGCGTTCATACCACACCTCATGGCGGTCATGGACGTCGAGCCGACGCCGCAGCAAGCGTCGAGAATCCAGTTGAGTGGATGGCCGTTCTCATCCACCTTGCCTGGATTGTCACCGAGCATGTGGCACTGGATCAGCTCCATCAACAGTGCTAGGGGTTTTTGATGGTTATTCACGACTTTGCCGTCGCGTTTGTACATCTGGTGCACAACCGGGAAGCCGCGCAAAAGTGACGCGCGGCTGTAACGTTCACCTTCCCCCAGATCAAAGTTGAACATCCACTCAGGCTTTTTAGAAGACTCCCCCTGGGCATCGCTTTTTACATGGTACCCCAGGACGCCACATTCAACGTCATTGTAGCGTACGGACTTGTTGGGGTTCATGTGCACGTTCGCCTTGTGCCAGAAGAACCGCTCCGCGCGGCCGGAGCAGTAATTGTCAATCACCTCCAGGAAATCGTTTTGTTGGGCGAAACCGCAAAAAATAGCGACTGTCCATGCCGGGGAGGTGGTCTTGGCGTTGAAAGACTCCAGGAACGGTTGCACCTCCTTCTTGGTCATCGCGTCGGGAGTCTTCTCCTTGTCAAGTTCGTAATTGCAGTCGATGATCGTCCCCGTGAAGGGCAGTCTCGGGACGTCCTTCATATCGTTCATGCTGCCCTTGACGATCTTCCAACGAGGTAGCATCGGCACGTTCTCCTGATGTGTGGGCTCGTCGTTCTCCAGACCTGCCTCTCCTGGAGCCTTAGCCTCCGGCCCGTCGGTCCGCGCCTCCCGATAGAGTTTGATGTCGACTTTCACCTCGATCTGTTGCAAGCCTTGGATGTGAGCCGCGCTTGGTGCCTGCGCTTCTTTGAGATTCGCCCGCGCGTTCTCGACGTAATTCAAGATCGCGTGCGGAACTTCCCCAGCCCCCCCCCGGCGCGCTCCCCCCTGAGTTGAAGGTAAGCAGCCGATCAACGACTCGATTTTCTCTTGGGAGCTCCAGTAGAGGGTGAACTCGTCCTTGAATTCGTCCCAGGTTTCCAATCCCGCCGCGGACACCAAGTGCTTCTGCACCATGCGTTCCTTCTTGAACTGGCTTATCATCAGGCCTCCCTCTTTTACTGACAAGTCCTTGTTAATAATCTGGCGCAGATAAGTGTCCACCTTGTCGAACTCCGCCTCCCCCGCCAAGCCGCCCAAGTTAATCCAGAACGTCATACCCATGGATTTGGCATTGTGGAGAAACTGAGCTTCTTCCACCAAAATGCCTGCCCCTCTAGACGAGCCCGCTCCGTGGTCCCCGCCTCCTCGTTGCACCTCGTCTTCTATCTGTAAGTAAAAAAAACATTTTTAGCATGTCTTAAAATATAGAAAAGGATGCTTTGGGAGGGAGAGCACTGTTTGAAGCAGAAGTAAAAAGTAATTTACCTGTCGGTTGGAGGTGCCCTTTTTGCCAGATTTCTTGGCGGGTCCCTTAGCGGGCGAAGATGAGGCCTTGCGCTTTTTGGTCTTCGAAGCCAACGGGTTTTTCATGCCCTTCAGGTCAAACCTTCTGTAAGCCTCCATGATGCTAACGCAGAGGGCCCACGTCTGCGGCCGGAAATTGGCAATTGTCCAGTGCATGAAGTAGTGGTTGATTTGCACGCCGCCGAGCACTTGATGCTTGGACATCGCTACTTCCTTCACATGCGTCTCCATCGACTGGTTCAAGTGAGACATTACGGGGTACCAATCTGTGACCCGATCGAGGTGAGCGTCGATGTCATCGTTCAGCACCGTCACCGTCAGCTCTACCCCAGGCTCTCCCTCAGGGTTTTCCTCGTTCTCAAACGTCCCCCGCTTCTCCATGTACTGGAATCCCTTGGGATATTTCTCGGGATCCGGGACTGAAAATCCATGCTCTGATTCGAATTCCGCCATTTTTTTCACCAGCCCTCCGCCCTCGTAATACCCAGGTTGATAAGGGGTACCCCGTTCGGTGTCCTCGGGGACGCTGGCGACGAACTCGGAGATCAACGCTTCTCGGTAAACCTTGTACACGACCCCATGCTTTTCGAAAAGGGTCGAACGGAGCCCTTGCATGAACTGAGTGTTGTCTTTGCCTTTCTGCTTCTGGTCGATCATGTTCTGCATCTCGCCTAAGAACCGAATCATGTCAGGCGTGAGACCGATGTAGATCTTGCTCTCGAAGTACTGGAAGGCTATCTCCGCCGGGATTTCCTCGTGACACTCGTCGGTGGCTTGATAACAGTGCTGGTGCCCAAAAACCTTGCCGCTGTATCCTCCCCTCAGAGCTTTTTTCAGGGAGAATTCGGCACGGGTTTTGACATCGTCGATCGCAACAAGACCCGCATTAAAAGGGGCCCACGGGTTCTCCTTCCTGCTGGACTTGATCTCGTTCACCCAGCCCCTCTCTTGATCCCGGCATGCCTCGTACCCCGTCGCGTGGTACAGGCATTTGATGGGGAGACGAAACACACTCCCTTGCTCCGCCGCCTCGTCGAAATCCATCGGATTCGGCCACCGGTGCTCCATCTCGATTTGCTTGCACAGCTCTGCTTTCTCCTCATATTCCATCCTTTGATGCATGCTCCACTTTCAGCTTAGCGTGCCACCCACATGCAGCCACCTCGGCCGCCTTCCTTGCCTCAAATGGGGTGGCCACTTGAGACATATCCACATTAGCGCCCGCTCCAGTAAACGCTCTGGAGCCACCAGGTCCTTGAAGGGCGCGTTGGGCAGCAAGCTCCACTGCCGTTCTCCTGGCAGCCTGGGACAAGACGAAACTGCTCATTAGCTAATGAACGCCTTCCAGCCCGATAAGGGCTCAGGGCGCGCGTTTCGAGGCGGAAAGCGTTCATTAGCTAATGAACGCCTTCCGCCCCGGTCCAGGCTCAGGGCGCGCGTTTCGAGGCGGAAAGCGTTCATTAGCTAATGAACGCCTTCCGCCCCGGTTCAGGCTCAAGGCGCGCGTTTCGAGGCGGAAAGCGTTCATTAGCTAATGAACGCTTTTCCGCCCCGGTACAGGCTCAAGGCGCGCGTTTCGAGGCGGAAAGCGTTCATTAGCTAATGAACGCTTTTCCGCCCCGGTACAGGCTCAAGGCGCGCGTTTCGAGGCGGAAAGCGTTCATTAGCTAATGAACGCTTTCCGCCCAAGGACAGCCTCAAGGCGCGCAAGGGACGTACCGAAGCGTGTGCAACAGGTATTTCGCCACCAAGGCTGAGGTCATCAGGCACTACCGGTGGCCTCTTGCTTTGCCAGAAAGGAGCTGTAATCGACGATTTCCACGCCGTGTTTACATAGCTCGCCAGATAGAATTCCTTGCTTTTTCCCTCGTTTTCTGCCCTACTTTTTAAATGTTGCAAAGCTGAAAACCGATTCGTGTGCTTAGGACAGCTCAGGTCTTCCTCAAAATTATCGCTATCTAGTTCGATCACAGTGTGCTTGTTGTTCCTAAGAGCGACGAAATACAAAATTGGAGTTTTGTTTTCAATTATACTATACGCAACACGTCTTTCTGAAAGAAGAAGACCTCCTTCTACAGTCGTAGAGCTGTATTGAGGAAAACTGTAAATCATTTCTTCACCCATATCGTTTGGGTCATCAGGGTGGATTATTATTCGCAAGGTGTCTGTAGGATTGTCGGATTCTAGCGTTCTAACAATGCTCCACTTGTGGCCAAGGTACAACTGGAAAGTATGATTTTCCCTCAGTGCTTGAAATGTTTCTGCTGTCGCCATACTGAAATGAGAGAAATTGGCTGTCAACTGTGAAAGGGGTGTGTGTGAAAGAACTTTGGAAAAGTGATGTAACTTTAGTAAAATATTGTAAGTCATTTCTGGCGGCTAAAAATGGCATGTCAAATATCGATGACGATTTCCGTCAAAAATGACATCTGCTGTCGCTTTCTGATTCGGTGTGTTCAGATCAAGGATGTGATTTTAAGATATGCTGGTGTCATTTGCGCTGAATCGAGAATCGATCGATTCAGTAAGATAGAAATTCTCCGTTGACTCGCAAGTTCATATCATTTTCAGAACGAAAAAAACGGCTTCATAAGCTAATGACGGCTAATTTTGACGAAAATATGTTTTCTATTCCTTTTGATGAGGGTTGCGAGATTATCTGCAAACCGTGCCCGGGAATAATTATTGAAGATTCTATGGAAATGGGGACTGACTTTTTTGATAATGAGCCAATTCCAAGCACAGCCCCGAGCGCAAATACGCAATTGGTTCTTTGGAACGCGCCTTTGACGTCTAGATCGGAAGTTAGCTCTAATTCTTCACGCGTTTCCGGGACACGCGCTTTGCGCGAAATTGACTTACAAGAGATAAAAAGCAGACTAGAATCATAATTTTCAGAGACAAGTTTAGACTTGCTTAATGAAGACCCTCTTCGGTGCATTAACGGTGAAGTAAACAAGCAGATTGTAACGCGCAAACCGTACGAATCCGACATACGCAAGCAGAAATATACAGGCGTAATTAGTATCAAGCAGCGACGTTTGCAGGCTGACAGTATATCAATGGCAGAAACCATTAAGTGCAATTGTAAGTCGTACTGCTGTCTATCTTTCTCATCGGCAGATATTAAGTCCTTTCGCGAAAATATTTTCAGTATGTCGCAAAAAGATAGGAAGGAATACTTCATCAAAGACTTGCTAAAAAACAGCTCACGATCTGAAGACAAATTCGACTTCAAATACTTTTTGGCCAAGAAGCAGGTATGTTTATTTTTGAACTCGATCATTAGCTAATGAACGGCCTCTGGCCAAAGCGCGACTCACACTTAGACACTTTGGCTGCGGGAACCGTTCATTAGCTAATGAACGGTCTCTGGCCAAAGCGCGACTCACACTTAGACACTTTGGCTGCGGGAACCGTTCATTAGCTAATGAACGGTCTCTGGCCAAAGCGCGACTCACACTTAGACACTTTGGCTGCGGGAACCGTTCATTAGCTAATGAACGGTCTCTGGCCAAAGCGCGACTCAGAATTAGACACTTTGACTGCGGGAACCGTTCATTAGCTAATGAACGGTCTCTGGCCAACG